>JANHGB010048065.1:0-14289 GCA_026283785.1 Coracopsis vasa
TTTTTTTTTTTTTTTTTTTTTTTTTTTTTTTTTTTTTTTTTTTTTTTTTTTTTTATTGCTTGTTTTGTTTTGTTTTTTGTTCTTTTTTTTTTTTTTTTTTTTTTCTTTTTTTCCCTAAGGAAAACCTTATTTTCCCTATCTGCACTTTTTTCCCGAATTACTTCAGGACATATTAACAACAATTCCTTTGCAGTAATCAAAGTAAATTCTCTCAGGTGAGAAAGCTAAATTTTTCTTTCTCTATTACCTTGCCCTATCCTTCCTTCTTATCTTCTTACCAGTTTCCTTTCAATATAAGAACTCCTCCTTCTATTTCATGGCACCCTAAATGCTATAACAGCCATTAGTGAAAGACCTTGCTGAGTGCCTCTTAGAAATCACAGTGAGACCTCTTAATGTGTTATCTGGTTCTTTCAAAACAACTGATTTGTTTTAAAGAGCATTTACAAAACCTGTACTTCTTTTCAAAATAAAAGTATTGCATTTATTGTTAGATTTATGTGTTTTCTGAATTTTTTCGTTAACATGATTGCTACAAATCGAGGCAAATTATTTACTTATCTACGTTCTCTGGATGGTCACTTGAATATTTGAGAGAATACAACCTAGTTCTACTGACAGTCAGGGTACATTTGGAGGGTTTTTTCTATAACGTTCTAATCACACTGATAATAGAACGTGGGAGAATGGTTTACTTGCAGCAGTTCTCATAGATGTAAATTTCTACATTACAAATAGGTAGCAAAATGACTTAAAATGCTTATCAAAGTCAATCAGGGCTTGGGAGGTAATCCACTAAAGTATACTAAGTTATATGCTATTGTTTATTGTAAAGCAACATGTTAACAGAGAAAGTAGTGGGAATAGTCAGTTTGCATAACATCTTAAGGAAGGTCAATTTCAGCAAGACCTTGTAATCTTCAAATTTTTTTATTCTGCCATTGATAGTACTACATATATGTTACATATATATTATGTTCCTTCTTAAAGTACAAAAGTGGGGGGGTATTTTCCTTTCTGTGTTACCTTTAAGAAAAATTGTTACAAAAGTAGCTACTTGACAAAAGTGGTGTCTTGTGTAACTGTGCTATAAACTAGCTGGGATGGTTGTATGATGAGTTATAGCAAAGTACACACTGGACTTCCAGCAATTAAAAAAAAAATTACTAATAAGAAAGAAAACAAATATCCTCCACACGTACAGAGTTTATCATTTGACAGGGTAAAGGTGTAATAATGCTTCTTCATATATAGTCCTCATGTGTTCCTTGATCCTCAGATGAAAATATAGTTAAGGGCTCCAGATAAATGTTAGGATTAGAGCAGCTTTGAAGTTTAACAAATGAAGAATATGTCTTGAAGGCAGGGGAAATACACATCTGACATATAGCCTGGAGAGCACATAGCTTAAATTAATTCTCTAGTTGAAAAAGTGACAGCATCACATCAGGATAAAAAGAATTACTTTGATTACCAACCCCCCAAACATTTAAGTTTTGCCATAATGAGTATATGGAGACATGCAGAGTTCCCTTTTGTTATGTTTGCAAAATACTATGCAAAAATAATCTCCAAAGAAAGCATAAAAATTTACATCTCCAAGATGCCTGAAAATAGCTGTGTGTATTCAGTATCTTAATACTCAAAAACTGAGATGAAACATACTATCTCTGGAAAAGAGTGTGAAAAAGCACAGATGCAACCTCTGAAACCAAGCAGCGAGACAGAAAATGAGCTCTCTTTACCTTAACAATTTCTAGCTGCATAGCATAAAGCTAGGATTTGCAACAGAATTCACAGTATTTAAAATTTTGGAAGTTTCCCATCAATCTCATCAGTGATGCTGAACAACCAGAACTTTAAACAAGCGAGATGTTCTTCATTCTGCTTAATTCCTTTTAGCTGATCTGGGCTCTTTCCGGCCCAAGTGTTGATAATAGATCCCTTATCCTACAGTCACTTTTTTTTAAAATAAGATTAGCAAAGTCCATGTCTTCATGAGAATCTTCTTCTAAAACAAACAGTCTTCAGAGTTTAAATGTATGTTTATTTCATTTTAATTGTTATAATTTGTCCACTTGTCCTTGTGATCTTAGTGTTTTACTTTCTCTGGATAAGTCAGGCTTTTGATATTTGAGTACATAACTTATGAATTCTCAATTCCTCTGCTGTATTTAATGTCAAAGGTGAAAAGGTTCTCTCTGTATTTCATAAACTAATTCAGCTGTTGGAAAACCCCAATATTTTGTCTTGATTTTATGTTCTTTGTCTTAGCATTGGGATCTGCCGCTGCCACTTCAACATCAGTGGAAGATAACTCCTACTGCCCTTACAGATGGCCTGACATATGTTTGAATTTTGTTACTTCAACCATGAGTGGCAGTACCCCAAGAAGTTAAATTTGGTGTGGACTTATCATCAAAAACCAGAATGAATCATGAATTCCATCAGCACTCTGACATTAAAATACTGAACATGCATCCCTTAGTAACAATATAAATGCTGAACAGAAGGAGTGACAATGTGTAATCCTACGGGATACACACTGAGAAATCTCCCTTGAAGGTTTCACATGTAGTTAGGGAAAGGATTATCCATATCATAGTTAATAGAGAGCACTGATCCAGCACACATCTGTATCAGCAAGTAGGTGGCAACAGCTACCGCTGAAGTATTCAAATTTCATATATGCATGGATGAAGAAACCAGTTAGCATTCATAATGCCATGTGACAGAAGCTTACTCTACAAGATCTTTTGTATGCTTATGTGGTCAAAGTACATGGAAAAAGCCACCCACAGTGTGTATTTCATCAATTAAGCAGAAATGTTGTGCAGGTTTAAAAAAATGATCTGAAAAAAGAGAAAGGAGAGGGAAGAAAGAAATAGAAGCAAAGAACAGAGTCAAGTATCCTCGTGTGTTGGAAAGATAAAACAATGGCATTGAAATCAGATAATCAATTCTACTACTTTAATGCACATTGAATCAGTCGGGAAAGTAATGGCAAAGATCCAAGCAGAGAAGAAAAGAGACCAAGGTGCTGTTGTTCTCTTCTGTATAGAGCCTAGAGGGAAATAATTTTTTGCTGGGGGAATTCTGAGGCTTTGGAAATAGAGCAGCATCAATAAAGACTGAGTGGTCTGAAGTAAGAAATTAAGCCCATTACCTTGCAGTTAATTCAGAGCATTTTTATCAATTATCAGCCTATAATTAGTTGGTGTGGTAGTGATGTTTTAAAACTCTGCAGCACTAACTCTCAAAACAAAACATGAACTTATCCTTTTCCAACCCATTTTCCTTACAAAACAGCCTTTGGAGAGAATTTCCACGATACATTAAATTTAAGCCATTTGTTTTTACTGATTGCTTAAATATTTACAACATGATCTGCCAGCTTCTTCCCTTCAGATAGTCATGGATTTTCCAGTGCTTTGTATGCTATTTGAATATACAACAAGAAGAAAGTGGGTGCATGTGTCAACAGCTGTTAAAGGCATATGGCATTTTCAAAGATATTGCAAGTATTTACTTACATGTGGAAGCATATATGCAGCTCTATTTCTTCACTTAGCAACCATCATTGCTATAATCTACAGTTTTTGTTGTACAGATATTATGGGAAAAGACAAAGGTAGTTTACAGTAAACTCGAACAGCAGGAAATTAAAATATTTTCTTGTATTTTCTTTCTAAAAGTATATGTATTTCTAAAGAGAACCAAGAACACTACTATTATGATAGATTAGGAAAATACATGCAAGACTGCAGGTTAGAAATATCCAAGACACCAGAAAAATCTTAATCTAAGATTAATCTAAAAATCTAAGCTGCAAACTGAAAAAATGCTTATGAATACATAAGACAAACAGATTGTATTAATAAAACCATTTTAGAGCAAGACCACAGTAACTGTGTTGTTACTATTAATAGTGGTAATCATATTTATGTTAGACTTTTTACTAATGTCTATTTCAATCACTTTTTCCACTTTGGTACTATTCAAAGAGGAATGGGATTATTTGTTCATCTTCCTTTGATGTAGTACTGGGACAGTGAGTCATTCATGAAGTTTAATAAACCTTGCTAATTTTCTGTCAATTGAAGGGGCTATTGATTTTACCTGTTGTAGATATTTGGCTCAAATTTGAAATTTCATTTGAAAAACTGAAAAGTATGTCATTTGTTAAAATTAAATGCTAATGTTTACTCTAAGCAAAACAAAATTTGGCCTAAATGAACAGCTACTTCATGAGCCAAGACACACTGGTCTTCAGATTATGCCACTGAGTTATTCGGCTCAGCAAAATTTTCTTTAGAAATTATATACATTGTTCATTTCTCTAAAATAAAATATCTAATGAAAAAGTATAATATTTTCAATTGCCATAAATATGATCATATAAATTCAGTTTCTATGGCCTCTGACATCATCCATGACACTAGCTGTGGTATTAGATGTGATTGCCATTTGCTGGATGTACTCATATATGTAATAGTGCAGACCTGATGTATTATTGTTAGGACAGTGTTCCAGTGCTAGCAGGGATCATCAATATAGGGCCCATAGGTGTAAATGGTACAACAAGAGGGGAAACTTAATTATAAATACAAGGACTATGTTAGTCTTTTTAACACAAAGAACAGACTAGAAACTGTATTCTAGTATTAACCTTTCTGTTAATTATACCAAAGCAAGAAAAATCGTGGAGATACTACCTTTAAGACTGGGAAGTTAAAACAAGAGGAGACGTATTTTCAATTGACACTTTAAAATGCTGCTTCATCAAGCAAGAGTTTTTACAGGAGTGCTTTCTTTGACAAAAGATTTTTTATTTATAGGAAAAATGCATTAAGTAATTTTGAAAGATGATTTGACTGTAAAATGAGAAATGCATGCATGTAAATTGATATTTTCAAAGATTTCAGTGACAGCTTTCCTGAGTGCTCATTCTAAATTACTTTTATTTGGTTTAAATTGAGAATAACTATCTTGGCTTACATCTGCTGTTTTATTTTACTGTTACTTTTAATTTTTCTTTGGCAATTTGTAGCCATTTACAATACCCAATGCTTGATCACAAGAGAAAGTGAGCCAAATTTTGCCTTCTTTTAATTATATGTGCTTGTGTTGGGTTTTTTTGTTTGTTTGGGGTAGGGTTTTGTTTGGGTTTGGTTGTTTTGGTTTTGGTCTTTTTTAAGCTTCCTTTTAGGGAAGCTTTTTCCAGCTGTGCTACTTTTAATTATTATATCACAGAAGAAAAATTTTCTTTTCACTTATGTTACTCTTCCATCAAATCGGAAGACTTGTACTCCTGAGTGTGGTTCTAACAACTTTCTTCAGAAAAAAGAAGTCAACACTCTTTTCCACTGTGCTTTATCCTAGATAGTGATTTCTCATTCAACTCCAGAAACTTCAAATAGTGTTTAAATTCAAAGTCTGTCCATAGATTCTCTCTATTAATCTATTTATGTATTATGCAGCAGTCCTGAATTCAAGTTGTGGTTAAATAATTATTTTTTTTTTTTTTTTTTTTTTTAATGGCAGTGACTTACATGGTCTCAAATACACCCTCTGCCACAAAACCAATCTTACAACAGCATTAGACTGACATCTAGAAACACCAGGGTAGTACGATTGCAGTTTTGCTTTATTTTAAGTCCTTTTAAGTGTCTTTGAGACAATAAGTAGTCTTTGTTGCTTTAATATCTGTTGTTATACTGTATCTCTTCTATGCTGGCATGTATGGGTCTCTTAAGTGCTAGTAGGTGAAGCCCACCAAATATGACTGGTTTCATGCAAAGCTTCTCTGAAAGATATACTGACAGTATGAATGACAGAAAGAATTGCTTGCTCTTTTTGCTCCATCTGAACAAAACTAGTTCAGATGCACAGGCTATCAATTACAAGGTCCCTTCACATCTGAGTGTCTAATTCTTATTTTCAGCTGCGAATAAATATCATGGTGTCTCCAGTTCTTATGTTGTAGAAACAATTATGGAATATGCATACAGAATATGAAATTTTACAAATCATTTTACTATAAAGGCTTTCATTTTTACTGTAAAAAGAATGAAAAATAAAGACATCTGGAGACATATGATCACTTACTGAATACAGCCAGGGGTGAGGTTTATTTCAGTAAGAGCAAAAGAAGGTCTTTAATATTCAGTACTGAAATGTTTACATAATGGCCACCTTTATGAAACTGCTTCATGTCAGAGATCTGCAGTTGCCTTTTTATGACTTATTCTTGCATAAAGATATAGTCAGATCTTAATTTCATAAACCCATGCATAACATAATATTCTATTTCCAAATTAGTGTTTCAAGAAACCCAGTTCACCATTCTTTCCTAGTTTCCAAGATGCACAGAAATGGCATGTTGAATACATTGTAACTGAGAAAAAATTGTGAAGAAATATTCTTTTTGTGTGTAGTTTATCAGTCCCCAGAGTGCTGTTAAGATATTTGGTCTGAGGTAAATCATCTCTATTACATTTTCCAGCCTGCTTAAATTTCAAAGTACAAAATTCCCATGCTCCCTTGATTACCTTCACAAAATCAAGAAGTCTTAGTCAAAATAGCTGCATGCTTCAAATATGGGAATTAAAGTGTTTGGCATCTGCTCTTTGAAGCAGGCACATTATCATGAATAGGCTAAATAGTCATCCCAATGATGGGCCCTTGCTTCTCCAAGTATTCTTTCACATGCACAAGTGATCCTTTTCATCTCATTAAGTGCTTATACCTGTTCTCTACTTCTGGCAAAATCACAGCTCTGCTCACAAAATGGCAGGAACACAAAGGGAACTGCCTGTGACTATTGCTGCTAAATTGCTTTATGCTGAAATTTTAGTAACTGTAGTTATTAGGAGGCTGTTGTGGAACAGCATAATTTCTTGGGAGCTACAGATTGCAGAAAGAGAGATACTGACTTAAATGCAAATTTATTCTTGTGAAAAGGAATAAAAGGAAGAAGAGATTTTTTTAGTCAAGTAAACACCTCAATAAGCAACAAGCTAGCTTTTTTTTTTATGGAGACTCAGAAAATGGTATTTTTGTTTTGTAGCTTTCATTGTCTTCAAGTTTCATCTGAAGAAAAATAAATAAAAGGATTTAAAAATCTTCTGCAATTATACAATAATATAAAACACATGACATTTTGTTTTCTTGGGATTACAGAGAATTTGGAATTCTGCAGAAAATATGGGTAAGAAAAACATAGTTAACATTTTTAAACCATTGGGAGTAGTGAATAATACATTTCTCTCTTTGGGTGTCACTAATTAACACCTTCAGAATAAACAGAATAGTTATTTCCTGAATTGCAAACAATCAAGCAAACTTGGTCAGGATATTTTATGATTATTTTCAGGCATTACCATGTTCACCTACATTCTGTTCCTTAAATTAGTTTGTTAGATTTGTACCTCTACCCAGGTATTTATATACCCACATTTACATACACTATTGTCAATAATGATTTTTTTTTTTTTTTTTAATAGAGGAGATATATTTTTTTCTTACTTGAATATTTTAGGAAATATAAACTTGCAAATGAACTAGTGGAAAAATTCCTTCTCTTTCTCTGTGTCCCTTCTGACAAATTTTCAGATGTAGATGTCTTTCATGCCCATTTACAAAAGAAATCTGCCAGTAAACAAGGCACAGATTCATGGACATTTTCCAAAACTTTACTTCCTTTAATGAAGACAGCAAATTATAAAAGCTTATGAGATGTTTTAAACTGGCAGGGCCTTGAATATTGAAAGAACTGTGTCCAAAGTGAGACAAAATGCTTTCCTACAAATTGTATGCAAACCACTTCTGCCTTCCCCAGCCATACTGCTCTTCTAACAGCTATGGTCTCATCAGGAAGCTCACTAGATAGTCCTTGTTGCTGAATTCTATGAAAAGTGAGGAGAACTGGAAAAAAACCCAAACTTTCTATTTTTCCAAATTCTATTTCCATGATAACTATCAACCCTGTATGACTTTAGCAATACTACCCCCCAAAACCTATAATTGTCACTATATATTTGTGCCTCATCATGAATCTAAAGAGTTATCTTCTACCTGTCTTAATAATCTTTAACTGGATTCACTGGGATTCATGAAAGGATTTCAACATTTGTCATATAGCCACTTAATTCAGACCCTCAAAACCCAAACACAGTTTTCATTTAGTCTTGGAAATACGTGGTAGCTGGAGTTTGACCTAGTTCAGTCTACATTTCTGTGCACAACCAGGATTATACCTGTCTGACAATGTTGATCAGTTTAGTACCTACAGCTTTCTTTTAACATACAGATGTTTCACTTGCAAGACCCCATCCCATAGTCACAGTAATGGCATGCTTATAGCATTAATCTCTGCACAAAATGTGGCTTGCAGGTGTGGCATTCTTTCTCCACAGATCACGAGATCACTTACTCTGTTAGTTCTCTGTGTAACTGGAGAGCAGAATGAAGATCAGTATTTTACATGGGATAACTCAATGTGCACTTCACCAGAACAAATAGAGTCATAGCTTTTCGTGAAGAAGAATACTGATGTGGTGGATTCTGATCCCTGATTCAATGATCAGTGGGAATAAATCAGTAAAATGTCACTATTGTACAAAGAGGTTAACAAGTAACATCTGAGTTTTAAGGATCATAAACAACATAACATTTATCTATGTACATATATATATATATTTCATGGAAGTTCGCCTGTCAGATGAATGAAGAGAAAGATACAGAAAATGATACAAAAGCTGATAACGTGTAACAGTTTTACATTGAGACTATCTAGGAAAACAAAGAACTAAGATAAAATTCAGGGCTCAACACAAATCCGGGTACTATTTTTGAAGTACTCATCATTGCCATTAAAAGAACAGGTGGAAAATTTAAAGCTATGGAATACTTTGATTGCTTATGCTTCACTGATTCTGAAATGTCATTGAATTCATAGCTTCACCATTTTTCTTCTGTGCTGAAGCAATTTCTCATTTTATTGCCATGTGATTTTTTTTTTTCATTTGATAAGTCTTTAAGAAAGACATGCTTTATTAGGGAGAAAGAAAAACAAAGTGCCTTATTGCAGATTTCCCATGTAACTTTGTCTTAGTATTAGATTTGCACCTCAAGTTCCTACTCAGATAATGTGGTAAAGAGATGGAATGGACTTAGTTTTTCCTGAAGATGTGGGGTGAGAAATAATCTGTTAAAATGTGCAATGATATCTTGATAAGACAATCATACATTATTATCATGACCCTAAAAAAATAGTATACGAACACAACAGAATAACAAACCACTATTTTTTTTTAGCTGCCAGAAAACTCAGTGCCCAGATGTTGAAAATTATTGACCAGCACAGTGTTATTACAATTAAATCTCATTAAATTAAATGAAATGAAAAAACAAAACCACAACAAACAAACCTCAAAAACATAAGAACTGGTGGATTGTTTCAGTCATTTGGCATTAAAAAGTCACTGACAGAATGCTTATTTGAATAAAACTTAAAATAGAACAGAAGAAATGAAAAAAAAAAGTTTAGATAAGCAACAGTTCATTCTGATTTATTTAGTCATTCGAAAAGTGAACTCATTGCAGAAGTTGTTATCTGTTACCTATATAACAGAAAAATGCTGAGATAGTAGATTTTTACAGATCTGAAAGTAAGGAGAAAATACAGTAAAATAATTGTCTTTGTGCTTAAATATTGTTTAAGCAGTATGCCTATGAGATCATGAGTAACAGTTATCTAAGGTATCTTCTAATAATCCAAATTTACATTCATATCAGTATTATTTATTTTGTTTAAAATACATAAAATCATAGAATTATATGATAGGGTTGGGAAGGACCCTTAGATCATCTAGTTCCAAACCCCCTGCCATGGGCAGGGACAGCTCAAACTAACACCATGTCACCCGAAGCTCTATCCAACCTGGCGTTGAACACTGCCAGAGATGGAGCATTCACAACTCCCTTGGGCAACCCATTCCAGTGCCTCACGACCTTTACAGTAAAGAACTTCTTCCTCTTATCCAATCTAAACTTCCCCTGTTTCAGTTTTAACCCATTACCCCTTGTCCTATCGCTACAGTCACTAATGAACAGTCCCTCCCCAGCACCTTATAGGCCCCCTTTAGACACTGGAAGCTGCTCTGAGGTCTCCACGTAGCCTTCTCTTCTCCAGGCTGAAGAGCCCCAACTTTCTCAGTCTATCTTCATACAGAAGGTGCCCTGATCATCCTCATTTCTGCTCTGAAGGTGTGTGAATGCAGCACTGAGTGGAAACAGAATGCCTTAATAAAAGATTATCAAGAAATCAGTGAAGAAGGGTGAAGTAAAATGCCTCTGGGCCTGGGACCAGAGGAATGAACATCAGTGGCGCAGGGGGATGATGATAAGAAGTAATTAGCAGGAAAATATGATGATAATCATTATCATTGTTTGGTGTTCTATCACCCTAAAAAGTTTGGCTAAAACACCTATTGCCCTTGCCATGAGCCCTTGAACTGAAGCTTGGGGTTGAACATAGAGGTTTTCATGTGTGTTTACAGCTCCTAAATGCTTCCAGATTAATAAGAGTGATGAATGGCAATTGATAAGTATCATACACAGTAATAAGCTTCCTTTCAGTTCCAGACTCTATACAATCCCGAAAGCATCAGAATCCCAAAGACATTATTATTCAGGACATTAAATCCTGAAAGAAGAAATCTAACAGTATGCAAACTGCAAACCACAGGACACCCATCCAATGCAAACAGAAACACAATGAGAAGGAAGTGCAAGAAACCACTAATTCCAGAGGATTTGATTTCCCCATACTGTGAGCACATGTAGAGGCTGGTTTCTTTTTCCCTACACAGAGCACTTCAGTGCTGGATTTATACCCTGGGGCCTTGTTTGCTGCCTTGTTGCTTTGCTTCTGGATCTGACTTGAGTGGCATAGGAATGATCGGTGGAAACTTGCAGTTTCACTCCTGTAAAAAGGAAAAGGAAGGAAAAGAAATAAAAGAAGGAAATAAAAAGGAATAAAGGAAAATATCACAAGAAGTTGGGAACTTTATGTTCATTTCCTAGGGTTGCTCCTTTCATTTCTAATCAATATTGACCTGGGATTGATGTGCACACAACATTATGTTATCTCATTTTAACTTGTACTGGAAAATCATTTCAGTGGTGTTTCCTGGTGGCAGGTACCATTCCCTCCATCTCTGACACACTGGATTTGCCTAGGGAATTCAAGACAGAAACAGACTCAAAAGCATCAAAGAAAAGCCAAAGAGCAGCCCTTCAAAAAGAAGGAATGGGAAAGATAAGACAACCACATGGCAAAGGGAGAAGGAAGGAGGTAGGAATGTGGTTTAGAGGACAAAGATCAGCTGGGTTTGCTCTGGATGACATTTTCCACAAGTGTTATTGTCTCTGGCATGCTGGGTGATATCTTGAAGCCTTTCATCTCCAGGTCCAGTATCCATCTTCCCCTATAGAGCGGAATGGGAGCTGCCATACTCTCCTGTGCTAACTCCATAGTTTATATGGTGTAGGAGTTGTTACCAGAGCCCAGTATCCCCATGTCGATAGCTTAAACCCTTTCTTTGCTATAAGAAGTTATTTTTAGTGGATGGAGAACCTTCACTTTGATGAGGTCCTCCTTCAAACAGCCAAATTTAAGGAGTTACAGATCAGGTATTACCAAGTTGGTCAGAAAGGAAGCATGATACAGGTGAAAAACTGTTTTACATGGGTTTACTGCTTGGTTGAGTGCTTCTCTGTGCACTGACTTCTCACAGCCCACACCTTTGCTCCAGCAGGATAAACTGGCTCTGTCACCATGTGTTATTCAAGCATGGAATTGTGGTCATCCATTCTGCATCCCTCTCTCTTCACAGAGCCTTGAGTAACCCGGTCTAGAGCAAGGTATCCCTGCCTGTGGCAATAGGTTGGAACTGGAAGAGCTTTAAGGTCCCTTCCAACCCAAACCATTGTGTGATTCTATGATTAACTCACCAGTGTTGGGCATTGACCTGGGGACCCTTTTCAACATCCTATTGAGTGGTCTGGCTCTATGAAGTTGTGGGACCAAACTGCCATCCTCTTTGCTGTCCATCCTTGCTTACAGATCTCTTTCAGCATGACTTGCTTCTTATATTCTCTTCTACTTTATGCAGACACATTTGACTTATTCCTTTTTATCTCCACACATGCAACCTCAGTTCAGTCTTTTCTGCCACCAGTTCTCAATTCTGAGCCTTCTCATCCACTTTTCTTCCTTTGCTGGTTGCTTCAACCCTTAGTGCTTCAGGCACCTTTAAAAAAGAAGTCATTAATATGTTAAGAGATGACTTTATTACTAAGATAATTGAAGCCTCCCTGTGTCTTGTTTCTATTTCATCCTCTATGCTCCGCCTGACCTTCTGCTTGCAATTTTTTACCTGGTTTCCAGTCCATGTATCAGTGGAAATGAATCCAAACTTCCTTAAATTAATGTTTTAAGGAAGTTTCATGAGACACACGGACTTTTTGACATTTCCTAGGTCTGGATTAACCCTTCATGCAGCAGAAAAACATTTCTTGGATCAGTTTGCTGGCTTGATGGTCTTTCTTTGAATGTAGATAGATCTTTCTTGAGGTGGGTTTTGGGGTTCTTTGGGGGTTTTTGGTTTGTTTTCTTTTGGGTTTAGAGTTAACTCCAGAGGAAGCCCAAGGTATGAATGAGGTGCCCATCAGCTTCCCCACCAGCTGGCTTCTGAATAATCAAAGCTTTAGCCATCCAGAACTAACTCCCATTTGACAAGGACATCCCCTCCCAATGAAGTCTAACAAGTCACTCCCTTCCTAGCCTTTTAACCAGGACCCCAAGAAGTCAATATACCCTACGTTATCCATAGAGCAGCTACCAAGCCCTATAGTGGGATGCAAGATGCTGCCCCTTCTTGCCTCCGCTGGTGTCAGAAGCAGCGTAAGAAGTTTCTCTCCCACACACAGTATTCGACTCTCCGCTTCTTATCCCACTGGGAATGCAGGCACAGCACACGCCCCCACATGCATTGCAGTCAGTAAAACACACCAGGCAAGATGCTGTTACCTAGGCAATGGTTATCACAAGCCTTTGGAAAAGGAATGGGAGGGGAGAAGTACAGGACAATGCAGGCTTGGAGTAGGAGAAAATAAAGCCACCAGAAGAGATCAAACTGAGATATAAGGCCTGAAATGGTGTGATACTGGCAGCTGGTTGTACTGGGAGATTGGGTGTTAGACTGGTTTTGGGGGGATATAATGTTGAGGAGAGTTCTGTGATGGACAGAAGGACTTTGGCTCTTTGATTTCTCATCATCCAGCTTGTGTATTTGTAGTCCAGCCTTTGCAGGAGGGTGGGCTGATGGACAGATTCCATATGGTGATATGGCTGGCCAAGATTTTAGACCAAGGCTCACCCTTCACACAGCTGGACCTGAGTAAGGTCCATAAGGAGATGTGACCTGAAGATATTCTGTGTGGTCTCCCATAGCAGAGGTGTCTCCTCTCTTGCTGGTCTTCAATCCAGACACAGCCTCTCTAAACAAGCCCTAAAAGGGACCAAAAAGGAGCTTATAGCATAACCCTTCTGAAACAGAAACTTAGCTGTAAGTAATGGCAGGGGTTGCAGGCTCTCACCTCCATTCTGACCACTGATACGTGTTTCCAGTCTGAGCTCCTCTCTCCAGTCACTGGTGCAAAGCCTAATGATAGAAAAGTTAAGCTCAGGCATTAGTACGTGGCTCACACAGGGATAACTCAAGATCACAACTGCAGAGCTAATGAGCCTCAAAGCCCTCCAGAGGCAAGATCTGAACTATTCAATGGCGTGTTCTTGTGCATGTGAATAGCATTCTGTACTGAAATCATAGTGAAACAAGTCTGTTCCAGCAGAACCACATGGCAAACAACAAGACCAGCTGCAAACTCAAGTCCTGTGAGGTATCTTGTTACCTAATGCCATCTAATTCCTTTTTGCTGTGCCTGTGCTTGACAATGCGATGACAATTTAATAGTCCTTTCTATGGACATGGGATGTAGCAAAAAGACCCTTATGCAGTGTTAGCACCTCAAAAAAGCCCCATTGGTTCCCCTTGAGATTACACAGTTGTCATAGAATCATAAAACTATAGACTGGTTTGGGTTGGGTTGGAAGGGACCTTAAAGCACAACCATTTCCAACCCTCTGCCATGGGCAGGGACACCTTCCACTAGAGCAGGTTGCTCCAAGCCCCATCCAACCTGGCCTTGAACACTGCCAGG
>JANHGB010048066.1:0-18317 GCA_026283785.1 Coracopsis vasa
AAAGGTCCTGCTGTGTCATATCTGCCAATCCCACAAGCACATATTGCAGAAACTACGTGCTAAAAGTGAAGTGACATGCCCCCTTTCAGCAAAGGAGTTACTTTTGAGACATTCCAATGTAGATTATTCAAATGCATGTACTGTTGACTGTTTGTATATCATGGTTCGTGAGAAATAGGTAGCACTTAATGTATTTACAATCTAGGTTGCTATGCGATGGTGTCTTATGTAGGTAAATCATTAGTGATTTATATGCATGTTCTATAGGTATATACAATGACTCAGAGAACAGGAGATTCTCTGCAGCATGCAATTCCCGCCTCCATGTAAGCTAAAATGACAGAATTGGTCAAGTTCCAAGCCTGAGCCAACAGGATATCAACGGAGAGCCTGAGAGTGGTAGAAATGACTGAAGCAAGCAATTTTTTTTAATTATTTATTTTTAAATCAGTATCTTTCAATACCCAGTTTCCTTTCCCTAACAGATTGCCCTTTCTGTAATCTCACTTAAGTGATTATCCTGAGCAAAGAAAAGAAGAAGGACTTCAGTCCTATGCTACATATAGTGAATTTTCAAACTATAACAACAAGTAATAACAAGTAACAAACAAGTAATAGACCTACTGAGAGTTTGATACACTTGGCTAAACATAGGTCTTTAAAGTAATTTGAGATTTCCCTGGAGTCCATGCGCTGCTCCAGGAGGGTACAGGTCTCCCATAGGTCCCACATCATATTTGCAAACCTTGTGTAAGTATCTTGTATAGGATCTTTCATGTGGAAATATTTAGGCAATTAAATTGATTCCTGCACTTCAGATTCAGATATTTTATTTTGTTTTCCTACAATATAGGCATCAATGCCTAACTAGTTATCTGAGTCCTGCTACAGTCCATGGAGATTTAAGGTTTATTATAGTTATGTATCTTCTATACAGTTATGTCGTCTGAGGTATAAGCATGCTTTAGAAAGACAGAATGGAGCCAGGTGGATTCTGTAAAGCACCTCAAATACTATTCAACACACCTATGCTTAAGCAATTGAATTCTACCCTGAGACTTCAACATATGATAAGCTAAGGAAAAAAAAGAATCAAGATAATTTCAAGCAGGCACATACAATTTCTCCCCAAACCAGCTGTTAGCAAGCTTGCTTCTGAATGTCTGTTTCCTGACTAAAAGTGGCATTATGTAAAATAACGTTACCTAAATTAGCGACAGCAATGAACGTTTATCCTGGTATTGGGAATGATGGTTGAGAGGTCTATGGTCTGGCCAAGAAGCTCTTGACTGTAACAGAACATATTGGGAGTCATCAATCATGAAGTCAGTGGGATGAAATATGAAAGAATTAACCATCCTCCTGTGTTTTGGTTCAGTTAATTTGGACCAGGTTTAGCCTATGTTCAGGGATGTGGAAGCTCACTTTGCCAGTGGATGGGTGGAGATGAAGGAAGACCACAGTTTCCAGAACTAGTAGTCTAGCACCAGTCGCCAATTTTAAATTGACTTTAAATACTTGTCACTTTCAAGAGTAATCCAGTATTACTGATTTAGACCTGTGTCTGATTACTGTTGAAGAAGAAAATTAAGATGTCAGTCTTACCTAGAAAAGTAAGTTGTGGTGTTGCGTTGGATAATCTTAAATTTACTGGCACAGCAGCTGAACTAAAGCTAAAGACAGGTGGGTTATCAAAGAGTTTAACTTCCTTTGTGATAAAACAATGCACCATCTTCAGCTGACTCATTGCAATGTAGTTTCTGCGGCTTGACCTATTACCAGCCATCATCAACACTGCAACACCTGTATATGACCTCAACTTAGTCTAATGTTAAAGCAAAAGGAAGAGACTTAAGCCTATATGTCTCCCAATAGGTGCAAGCTAAGAGCACTCGCATGGACAGTTGCAGCAGCTCTGCTGGCAGGCAGGAACTTGTCAATTACTTTATCTCATTCATTGTGTGCCAATACCTTGCTTCTCATCACCTTGGTGAGTAAACAGAGGGAGGTAAAGCCCCTACCTCTACATTTATGAAAAGTGTTGCCATGTCAACAAGCACAACTTCACACAGACACACGTGAGCTATGCAAAGGCATGCATCCTTCAGTTTAAATGCAAGGTGACGGGAAAGAAGAGCCCACATGATCCAGTGCACTGAGCCCTTCAATTGAGTTGATATGATGATACAGCTCCAGAGTGAGTGCACCTGGACTACTGTATTCCATCCCATGCTCATGCCAGGAAGTTATTGACAATCTGGAGGGTATTCAAAGAGCTAGAGGGCTGAAAGGACTGATGCTTATGAGCAAAGATTAGCAAGTACTGATCTGGCCCAAGTAATTATATGATAATAGCTCTCAAACTTTTGTCAGGTGTATATAGTAAAGGAAAGCAAGGAAGAATCATTCCACAGGGTACCAGTGGGCATGACTAGGATAACAAAAGAAAGCAGGATACATTAGATACCTGGGAAAGTAACTTGTCTGATACCCTAGAATGTCAGAGTATAGAGGAGTGTTTTACAATAATGAAAATGCCATCATTTAAGTTATTTGGCATGATCCCAGGCAAACCATAGGAAATTTGTAATGGAGGTTTCTATTCTATGGTTGGATGGAACCAAGGTAAATCAGTAATTTTTTAATGAAATTCAGTGAGGGCTGATCTTCAGCTGCTATGAATCACCATAGCTCCCTCAACTTTGGTGAAGCTGTTAGATATCCAAAGACATAGAAGAGGCAACTGAAGAGCTGGAATTCAGCTCTTCATTTATGTATGGACTTCCAAGACATTAATCTGTGTACTCAGCCTGAGGACTTGGACATTCATTTACTCAGACATAAAATTGTGAAATTGCCAATTTGTGATTTTGTGTACCAGATATAACAAAGTGTATAAACTCATAATTTTGTATTGACTTCAATAATTTTCTGTGACCAGGTTTGTGTACCTTCACAGTGTTAATTATGAAACATATTTTCTATCCCAGTAAGTAACTGTGTTTGGCCCCCCAAAACATTTTTCTCTCTAAATTGGAGAGATATGGATTTGATGGGTGGACTGTTCAGTGCACAAGGAATTAATTGGTTGGTCACATCCAGAGAGTAGTGGGCAATGGCTCAATATCCAAATGGAGATCGATGACAAGTGATGTCCCTCAGGGGTCCATACTGGGACCAGAGCTGTTTAATGTCTTCAACAGGGACATAGACAATGGGATTGAGTGCACCCTCAGCAAATTTGCCAATGATACCAAGCTGAATGATGCAATTGACACATCCAAGGTACAAGATGCCATCCAAAGGGACCTGGACAAGCTCAAGCAGCGGCACCATGTGAACTTCATGAGGTTCAACAGGGCCAGGTGCAAGGTTCTGCACCAGGTCGGGGCAACCACTGGTATCAATACAGGCTGGAGATTAGGGGGATTGAGAGCAGCCCTATGAAGTACTTGTGGGTACTCTTGGAAGAAAAGCTGAACATGACCTGTCAGTGTGCACTTGCAGCCCACAAACTAACCATGTACTGGGCTGCATCACCAGCAGCGTGACCAGCAGGTCAAGGGAGGGGATTCTCTCCCTCTACTCCTCTCCTATGAGACCCCACCTGGAGTCCCACATCCAGCTCTGGAGTCCCCACCACAGTAAAGGTATGAACCTGTTGGAGAGGATCTAGGAGAAGAACACGAAAATGATCAGAGGGATGAAACACCTCTCTATGAGAAAAGGTTGAGGGATCTGAGGCTGTTCAGCCTGGAGTAGAGAAGGCTCTAGGGAGATCAAAAGGCAGCCTTTCAGGAGGTCTATAAGAAAGATGGGGACAGACTTTTTAGCAGGACCTGTTGCAATAGGACAAGGAGTAATGGTTTTAAACTAAAATAGGGTAGATTTAGACTAGATAGAAGGAAGACACTGTTTCATTGTGGGTGGCGAAACACTAGAACATGTTTCCCAGAGAGATGGTAGATGACCCCATGTCTGGAAACATTCAAGGCCAGGTTGGATGGGCCTCTCAGCAACCTTGTCTAGTTGAAGATGGCCCTGCTCATTGCAGGGGGTTGGACTATATATCCTTGATAGTCTTTCCAACCCAAACTATTCTATGATCCCACAAATGGGATTTTTCTCCCTTAGGTTATCATAACTCAGATGTGGTAGGTTGAATTGTCCCCTGAAGCTGCCTTTCCTTCTGTTAAATCTAGTAGGAACTGGATGAGTAGGTGAGACTGGAAACCTATATTTTAAATGGCTTATGTTAGGTGAGGCGGGTCCTACCTGAACTGCAAATGAGCACTTGAGAAACTCTGGAGAACAGATAATAATTTGTCAGGGACCCTAACCTAAGGTCAATGCTTTACTTGAGATTTCCATCAGTGAAGATGAAGTGGGGTGATGTCCTGCCACTTGTGAGAGTAGAACCTAGGTATTTCCCTCTTTCGGACAAACACTCAGCATGAGATGGTCTTTTTCTCAACTTCTCAGACTTACAGAGTGTGAAAGAGCTGTACCTATAGCAGCTGTAAAAAGACTTTCAGGATCAACACCATATAAGCACTGTGGTACTCTTAGCACCCTGCTGAAAAGTTGAGCAATCAGCATGCTCATGCAATCAGAGAGTTGGTGTTAAAGAGGAGGCTCTTCACAGGACATGTAAAATAGCCAAAGAAATGCTTATATATGGGGCAAAGAGTCAGAGTTTATTGATTGACTTGCAAAGATACAGATAAAAGAAGGGAATATGTAATTTACAAACTCATCTTTGGGGTCCTCAGGACTGTTCTGTTGAGCATACTATTAGCTGTGGAGTTTCCATCAGTGCTTAGATCACTGTGTAAATGCACAGGTATGCAACTGATAGGAAGCAAGAATGGTTTTGTCATCACAGTCAAAGTGGTGTAAGTATCTTTAGAGACAGACTGGCTGCTAAATGCCTTTAAGGACCTGTGTCCTGCTTTTCTGAGCCCAAGAGTGTTGCTGTTTGACAAAACCTGCAGGCTGGGGATCTGTCTTCCCTCAGAGCCGATAGAGATCACTGGATTTCAGCAGTGTTGTCATGTTACATTATGTACTGCTCCAAAATGCCTTGGGATGAGATTTATACAGAAAGCTGCAGAGGACAGAGTCTGGATGAATTATGTCTGTGGTGAGCTCCTTCCAGCTGAGACAAGCTCAGGAGCAGAATCTCACACTTCCTATCCAGCTGGAGGCCAAATACATGAGCAGATCCTCCCCACCCCTTCTCTCAGCATTGGCTGGACTTCATGTCTCATGTGCACACAGCCTGAGACCCTCATGGTCCTTAGGCAGTAACCCTATTAGGTGAGTCAAAAATGGAGCCTCCACCCCTTTGGCCAAGCTGTGCTGAACTTGTCTCAGCTGGAAGTCACTGTTTGCATATTTTACCATAGCTACTGAAATATGATTGATTCCAGGCTGAGGCGTGACATGCAGGCTCCTAGCTCATATAACCAAATTTGCCTAGTGAATTTGGATTGCCTCCCAGCTGCTGAATTATCTAAGAGAGATATATATTTTTTTTTCTTTACCTCTGTGATGCTGTGCTCCAGGATCTGGGATGCACTAGGAGCCAAGATCTCAGACACTGAAGATTTGGGTCTGAAGTAATCCTTTTGCTCAGTATTGCCCTATCAATCCAATCTAACTGACCTAATGCCTCCTCTCACAGCCGGAGGTAGAGATTGTGTTAGGCACATGGCAGGCATTCTGCCATGCAACAGCATTCCCCAGATTCCTGGGTCATTAAACAGCTCCAAGAAGCTCCAAGGTTATTATCAATTATGCTAGTATCTAGATTAGTCCGTTCTCTGTCACCTTATCAGTAACAGAGTCATAAAGTTGGCCTTTGTGATTCTTATCTCATCACTTTGATCAAATCCCTGAATCTTGATTGTGCGCTAAGTTGATCTTGTCTGCACTGTGTGGGTACCCCCAAGAGCAGTTAGCTGTCAGAAGTTACAATTGGGTTTTAGGTGTAAAAAGATGACCAGGATCTTGCTTTATTTTATCCAAAGCCCTGGTAAGCTCTGAAGGCAACTCTTGCCAAGCAATTCTTCTTTCAGTCAAAGCAGATTGAAGCACATACAATGAAGGGAACATACAAAATGCCTTTTGATTTCCATTCCTCCAGAGCTTCTGTGTTAGATGAGGACAGCCTGTTCTGGACTTGTTTCTCCTGGGACAGTGTATGTGACATTTGTGGACACCTGAATCTAGACTTTCTCCCATGGGACAGCCTGACCACATGATTCCTTACCTGTCTCTGTGAAAAAGAAAAAGAGCAGAAAAGACAACCTGAAAGATGACATTCTGAAAAATGAGGGTGCTTGATTTGACTGTCCTAGTGATTTCTTTTCATGTATCCTTTAAAATAAATTCAAACAGAAGCTCCCAACTGGTTTTAAAGGGGAGCTGATACGAGAAGACACTAAAAGCATACAGACTAAATGAAACAGTGTGTAAAGACAGGTGAAGTGAACAAGATTGCTCAGGACTCTTATCTGAATCATATTTGTGTGATTGTCTTGAAGGTCAATGTCTGTTCAGGACTTCTGCCTTCAGCTCTATGAGTATCAGATCTTAGACAACCATGGTCTGCTGCTTTTCTGGGTTCATTTGAGCCTTCTGTCTACTTGTGCTTTGCAGACTGAATTTAATCCGTGGGTCATCACTTAGGAACATGCTGCAATAGAAAGAATGGGTGAAAACACTTAAAATACACATTCTGCAAAGACACAAGCATGCCACTTTGGTACTCTCACTTCCTAACTCAGGATATTGTATCATGCTTCTGATTGGGCTCTCCTTCAAGCCTGCTTCCATCAGCTGCAGAGGCAGAGGATTCCTAGAGGTATCTTTATTTGAAATTTCTACTCAGGAGTGGCCTTTGGACTACATGGATCACGCCATGGATCAAGGCTTCCACCTAAGGTGTAAGTGCATGATATACTCACTTTAGTCTAAGACTGCTAAAGCATTCCGAAAGGTATTTGACAATTTAGCAACTGATATGAAGAAATAGTACCCTCAGTAAACAAATTTTGAGTGAAATCCATAAGTAGATCATTACAGTTGGTAAAGTAGAGCTGAACATAGATTTATTGGAAGTTTTACCTGAAAGAAGTTTTGTTATTTGTTTGTTTGGGGTTTTTTTTTGGTTTTGTTGTTGTTTTTTAACCCTCGGAGATTTTCATGTTTTTAAATTATGGAAGTCTTTAAAACATTCAAAATGGAACAGGAATTTCTTCAGAGTAGGATCCAATGTTATAGCACCTAACACAGGAAAACCTGGGTCATGCGTAGGATTACTCACTTTCACTGCATTAAATTTAAACCTAATGAAAACTTTGCTTCAGTCAAACAACCACATGTTTAAGCACCTAGGACATCCTGCCCTTGTATACTTTCTTATGTCTCATTAATCCATAGCTTACTGGGGGCACTGTGTAAATTGGGAACAAATGTAATCTATGAGTGAGAAAAAGAAATTTCTAGCTTCCCACCATCTGCCCTATGTAGTACAGTGGGTTGAAAGGTTGAAAACAAAAATCCACCGGTTATCAGACAAAGCTTTGCTAGGACCACAGAAAGCAACTGCATTTGGTATTACTCCAAAGACTGCAAGGAGAAAATGTTATGGATGAGGTGGAGGATGATATTTTCAGCCCTTCTGAAGAAAATACGTAATACATTCCATCAGCTACCTTTTGTTCCTGTGTTTCTGTGGTTGGCATGAGCCTCTGTTTACCACTGCAATTATGGCTCATTCATTAATAATCCATCCTCTAAGTGTTAATGGCCTTTGTCTTTAATTCCTTAAATAAATAGTTATTTTCATGAATGTGTATGGTAATATTATTCCCATTTCACAGACAGGAAGTGGAGACAAACCAAAATGCCTGATTTGCCTTCAAGTCCGCAGGGGATCTTTTGTCCAGTGAGGTGTTGAACACACAGTCCTATACTCATGCCTTACTAACTACACCATGTTCTCTCTTAATTAAAGTTAGTCACTGATGTAATTGATCCATGTGCACTCTGGAAGGATTATTATCTCAAATCTAATGTCAGTTCCATTAAGGACAGTTTCATAAATCACCTAATCTTTTGATGCTGAAGGTTCTCTATCTCAAACAAGAGGGCTGTGAGACTTCGATAGTCAGTGCTTGTGAAGCTCCTAACTGTGCTTAATCCAGATTTGTGTGTCTGAAATTATCATTCTTAAAGTAAAAAAGAAAAAAAAATGGGAAAAATCAGCTGCAGTTCTGATTGGCAGTGTTTGATGATTAAAAACATGATTCATCCAAAAACAACCCACGCCTTTCAGTCTGTTCCCAGAGCACTGGCGCCAGCCAAATTCTGGGTACCGAAGAGACATTTCTGTCCTGTCACAGCAAGCAGCATAGGAATTGCAGCAAGGCAATTCCTTTTCTTCTGCTAGCACAGCATGTCTTTCACAATGACAACCCAAACTGAGTAGAGTATCACTTATAGAAGAGTCTGGGGTGCAAAAGCCTTTCTTGAGCAGGATGCTGCAGGACAATGGAATTAAAGGGCCACAAGTGAGATGTTTCCAAACAGTTTTTAGTTTAAGACCTTTGCTGATAAGTGATTAGATGCTCTAAACAAAAAGGTGGTGCTAAAAGGATCAGCAAGGAAAGTCAGGGCTGAGTGGGAGCAATTTGCTGGTGACAATCAACATCCTTATTCCTGTAAGGCTAAAGAAGGCTGGTAATTTGAAGGCATAAATCCCTTTGAGGCTTGCCACATCCTGGTTTCAGCCAACGCTGGGATGGCTTAAAAGCAGGAGGGGTAGCATTGTAAACTCATGATCTTATCAAACTCTCATCCAACTTGCTATTTATATGGTTGTAGATATATTACATCCCATTGTCCAAGGCAGATCTTGGTACTCAGCCCTTTGAGGGCTTGTAGTGAATGCTCCTCTGATCACAGAATTTTATAGCACTTGGTGATAGGGGACTTTATGGCCTGAAGACATGGACCATCTTGGGCCTGATTGTGTCAGAATCCTTACCTAAAACAATAAGGAGGCTGAGTCACTAGTTGGGTGGGAAGTCTTCAAGGAAACCTTAGTACGATTCTGTCTTTTCAGGACCATTATGACCATGATCTCTGAGAGCTACACCTGGTCACTCCCTTGTGGGTCTAGTAACTTGTGTTTTAGCTAAAACATCTAGAAAGGTGTTCAAGGTGTCATTACCTAAAATTCACATAGTTCTTATTTGAACCATTGTTCTTAGAGCTTAGAGGATCTTATCAGTGCATACTATGGCTTCAGATATCAAGAAAGTAATGAATAACTCGGGTCTAAACTCTAGCTCTCTCTCAGTCACCAGAAAGAAGCTTTGGTAATATTAGAGCATCTCCGATATGTGACTGCCTTCAATGTTGTGTCTGCTTTCTTTGCTATCTATGAAAGAAGGAATGATGTAGCAGCTGTGGACTGCTGATGGTATGAAACAGCCGTTCCTCTCAAAATTAGATGTCTTCTTGCTTCTCTGGGCCTTCTCCAGCTTTTCAGTACCTCTGGATATGGTATTTTGGTAGTGTCCTTGTCACTGCTGTGCGCAGAGATTATGCTCTCCCCTTCTGTCTTTACCCTCCCAGGCAGCCCTGCTGTGCTCAACATCATTGTCATCATGGGTGTCACTCCTCAAATCCCTGCATCTTTTTGGAGCCTTGACATGACTTACATCAATCCTACCAGCCTGACATGGCATCTGGGGCATGAAGGTGGCTTTAGGTGGAAACATCCTGATCCCTCACTTTGTGCTGCTGCCCTGTCCATACCCTTCACTCTCACTCATCTGGTGCTTTGATATACTACAGACTTTTTCAATAATGGTGTTATGGAGGTTATTTTGACTGTTGGTAAGAAAGTTAAGTAGCACTGAGATGATGTTGGAGAGTTTCAGTTAGAAACAGCTCCATCTGATGATGATTGCTTAGCAGAATGATACTGGAGAGCTGTCAGCTGTGCATCTATTTAGTGTGTACTGTATTGATCCTATATATTACCACTTTGAATTCTTTATTCACTCTTTTCCTTTATATTCTGACAAGAATGCTATATCAACAGAATTACTTTTATCACCTTGTTAAAATAACAATCTCAATTTAAAATTGCATAAAATTGATTTTCCATATAACTGTGGTTACTAGCACTAATTATATTACAATTCTTTCATTCTTTATGGGTTCAGTCTTGTGTCATCCATTTCCCTTTTGGGCCAGATAACAGATTTACAGTTATTCATTTGCTCTTTAACAACACAGTAGATTCCTAACCTATTTGGCATTCTCTTGTTTTCCATCATCACTTCGAGATTTATTACAAATGTTAACAGCAGTTATCCAGAAATATCCTAGATTCCCTTCATTCTTTATCTCCCTGTTTATTATGGTTAATATATTATTAGGGACTATAGATGTACGTTTGTGTATGAATGTATGTGAATATCTCTGTATATCCTCCAACAATACATTAAACAATTATTTATTGTTCATTCTCATGTTCTTAGCACTCATAGAATCATAGAATGGTTTGGGTTGGAAGGGACTTTAAAGACTCCCTAGTTCCAGCTATATGTTCCAACTAATCATGGACTGTTCACTGATGTTTTGAACTTCCCTTATCATTATCTGCCTTATTTAGTTCCAATTTATATTCACTATGTCCACAATTTCCCACTCTTTTCCACTGTTTCTGAGTAGAAATGGAGTGAGTCTGAGATTTGTGGGCAGTGCTGTGAGCTGATGGATTATTTTTAAACTACCCACAGGATTTTACCTACGTTGCTAGTCTTTTGTAAGAGCAAACATTCACTTTATCTAAACTTTTCATGTCACTAGTCATTTTACCCTTTCTTACCTAGACTGTAGTTCAGTGCTTATGTGTCAGAGTCCAACTAGAGGCATTAATCTGTTACTATATACAGCCAGGAAATGTGTGCATTCTTATACAATTTATCAAAACCAAAAGCTTTCAAAAAAATTTTAGAACCATTCCAGCCCCTCTCAGTCTGTTATAATTTCACATCCTACCTTTCAAGATCTTTCCAATTATTTATTAATTGCAATACATTAGCAGTTGCCAGTTCCAAGGAAGTTTGAAAGGCTTCTTGTCCTAAGCACTATATGCGCTCATAGCGAGAGACAGTCCCTGCCCTAAAGCACTTCAAACCTAATCTAAAGAGACAGAAAAAAAGGCAGGTGAAATGAAGAATTATTAGTATGGCACAATGTTAGCATTTACCCCAGATCCCTGGCAGCTTTCCAGCTCCCAAAAGGGACATGACTGCAGAGATCTCTTCTCAAGGTAAGAGTAATGTAGGGGTTTTGTGATGGAAAGCTCTCCACCCTGATTTTGACAGAGAAGAAGGTTTTTTTCTGGACATTAGATATAGTTTGAGCAGAGCTCTATCAGTGAAGAGGCAATGGGAGCCATCTGACTCATGTGCGGCTGCTAAAGGCTCTCCCACTAAAAAAAATCCACATTTCTACAACTGGGAAATTCAAAGGAGCATTCCCTTTCTCCCTGCAGAGATTTGACATGTGTGGACACAGACAAGGAGCGGGGTTTGCTTAGGCAAGGCACCAGTGCTGACTCCTGCTATTCTGCTAACTGCTCTTCATTTTCTACTTATTGCTGCTTCTCATCCTACCTCATTCCTGGCCCCTTTTCTCTGTCTTGTTCACCTCTTCATGCTTCATGTCCTGCCTGAATACAGACAATGAGCTTTCTACAGCAGGAATTGTCTCCTTGACATTTCTCCATGAAGCTCTTAACACAATGGGAGCCCTAATCTTAGACTCAAGTTCAAGGCATAATAGTAATAATTATTGTTATTATCATTATAATAACAGTGATAGAAAGATTTAGAGAAAGCTGGAAAAAAAAATGTTGCTAACAGCAAGAGAATATTATCCTGATCCTGGAAAGAGGTGTGTATCAGCAACTTTTAATCACTTGATAGTCTTCCCCTTCCAGTGTGGGATGATACTAGAGTCTGGGAGCTCTGATTGTGCTCTGTGATAGAGCATGTGCTAGGAGCTGTATGAATGGGTCAGTGAAGTTGCAAAAAGTTGCAAGAAGCTGTTTTCCTAAATGCAGGTTCACAGAAAGATGGGGAATGGACTGTAGGCATCCGTCCAGGTTCATCAGCAGACAATGGCCCAGACCTCATGTGGAGAGAGGTTAACGTTTGGCCACTTACGGGGTATGTAGTATGGGGTTAACAGCCAACATGGGCATGTAGGGCTTTCTCCCTCTCTTATTTCTTCTGAGCGCACCAGATAAATAGCTCGAGGTGAAGGCCTGCACATTCTTTATGAAGCAAAACGTGCTGTCGGTGTAAGGAGGCGAATCTGTGGCCCGGGGCACCATGTGCAATGTAATGTGTCTCGAGTCCCTTGCACGGGCTTGTTTGAAATATGTGTCAATAACACCAGCAGCAGCAGCAGCTTGCTGCTCAGAAAGTAAAAGGAGGTTAGCGTGGTGGGGAGCTAAGGGGAAAGCAGCATGAAGTGGAGGGGAGGTAGGTCCCTATCCTCTCTCACAAGCCTCCTTAAACACTGCAAGCTCTCCCCTCCTCCCCACCACCAGCTCCCTCTGGTGAGAGAGCTGGTGGTGAGATCACCCTCATTAAAGTGAATACCCACCAGGAGCACTTGCAGAAGAGGTCCAACTTATTTGCTTACAAACTCATATTGCAGCAGAAGGAATATATCATCTCTTGCAGGTAGGGGGTAAAGACTCTAATTATTTCTTTTAAGAAAGTAAACCAAAACCAGATTAAAAAATTATGGAGGACTGACTGTCTTCCTCTTCTTGCTTCCTATTATAGACAGGATTCAGGTCTCACTGATTTCAGTGGAGCCAAAATTAGCACCTGCAATGTCCTCATCTGGAAGGCCATATTGCTTTTGCACAAGTCTCTGCACTGGGGGCTGTCATTGCCACTGCAAGTGGCTGGTTTCAGCAGGGCTAGCAGTTTTTACCAGGATAAGTGATCAGCACATCCCCAGAGGAACTGGTAGATTCCCCATGTCTGGTTATCTTTGGATCAAGACTGGGTACCTTTCTGAAGGAGCTGATGCAGCAAAGGCCAGAGGTATAGAGGAGATGAGCTGATGGATAGCCTAACTCAGAAAGTATATGTATTGATGAATCAATAAGATTACAGTGCTCTTGATGAGAAACTAGGCAGAATTCCTAGACTTTTGTTATTACCTCTCACCAGCTCCCCTGCCTCAACTGAGGAAAGCTATCTCACAAGGAGGCAAGTGAAGGGAATGGTGCTGAAGCTTCAGTTCAGAATTTTGTGTCCCAGTGAGAGTCCCCATGTTCTGACTTGGGCTATAGTGGAAACTGATGGATTTGGGTCTCTGTTCCTGTATTTGTTATACTTCCTATGGAGGGGGTTCCTACCCCACCACAACTTTCTTTCTCCTCTCAGCAAGTGTCCTTCTGGAGAGCCTCCAGAACCGTGTCTTTTATTGGCTGAAAGATTTGGTATAGGTGAATACAAACCTGTTTCTCACCTGACCACATGATTCTCAGTTCGAGGTGGGATTCATCTCATGAAACACCTACAGTGTCAGTAGTGCACACCTCAGGTACAACTCTAATAGCCAGTGGAGTCCAGCACATGACAAAACTTTATCTTAAAGCTCATCCAGTTCCAACCCCCTGCCACAGACAGCGACACCTTCCACTAGACCAGGTTGCTCCAAGTCCCGTTCAACCCGGCCTTGAACGCTGCCAGGGATGGGGCAGCCACAGCTTCTCTGGGCAACCTGTGCCAGGGCCTCACCAGGGAAGAACTTTTACCTCAGATCCCATCTAAATCTCCCCTCTGTCAGTTTAAATCCATTCCCCCTTATTCTGTCCCTACCTGCCCTTGTCAAAAGCCCCTCTCCAGCTTTCTTGTTGGCCTCTTTAGGCACTGGAAGCTGCTTTAAGGTGTCCCCAGAGCCTTCTCTTCTCCAGGCTGAACAACCCCAGCTCTCTCAGCTTCATAGAAGATATGCTCCATCCCTAGGTCCCTTCCAACTCTAACTCTTCTATGATTCCATGATTCATATTGAAACAGACACCTATACTAGACTAAATTACTTGTGTCTTAATTGAGCCCTTTTCTTTCCATTGGACACATGGGAAATGTAGGTCAGGTCTATTCTGTAACCTTCTGTAGTGAACTGAATCCTACCCTGCTGATTGGGCCACATCAAGGCACCCAGTTCTGCCATAGATTCCCGGTGGTACCCAAGACACTCATATGGGGCTGGCAGCTACCACACAGGTCCTAGTCACCTAGAAGACCAGTGCCCTTGTGGTGTGGCAGCTGGGAGCTAGGTAGGATTTCCAAGTGTAGCTAGAAGGCTGTGAGATGCCCATGTTCAGTCAACCAGACCGACCCTCCACTGTCTTGAAATACCTCCCCAGGTTTTGGAAATTTGACCCACCTAGTTCTGAGCTTCTGACTTCCAAATATCATTAGTCAGTATCAGCAGGATAAAAAAGACGTAAGAAAGAGTTATTTGAGGGCACTTGATGTTTCTGCTTAATGCTTGGGTGCACTGGAGCGGAGAAAGTTTAAATCGTGCCTTCACTGACAGGCATGTGTCAATAGGTGTGTCTCTGCGTGGGTACACGCAGGAAGGGAAGACAACAGAAGGCAGAAAACATCTAATGGTGGCATCTAGGGTAAACATGTTATTGTGTTCGTGGTTTTGCTTTGCCATTTTCATCTTTGCAGTTAAGGGATAGACAGGTCCTTCAAAAGAAAGCTTCCTCTTTGTTCTCCTAGTGGGCTATAAACAGGCTAATGTCCTGTAGATGAAGTGCTTAGAAATCCTAAAACCTTAGCATCTTTGTGCTGCCAAATCTCCAGGTGTTCCTGCTTTGTGTAAAATAGCTGATCCCTCCTTATGCAAGCTAAGCTCTGAGCCTCAATGAAAATTTGTGAAACTAAGTTCCTTTAATTAATTAATTGAGCATTGTAGAAAACCCCAGAGTTGTGAAGGGCCTTGTAAGATAGTAACTGTAACATCTGTGTACCACTTAATATGTCATTTCTGTAGAAATCCTTGAAAATTGAACTTTCTCTTTTCCAGGCAATATGGTTGGAAATTTCTTCATTTCCTAATCAAAAGAATTTGCTAGAATTTTGAGTGATTTGTTCAGTTAAATATTTCTGGTGAAGTCAAAGTATCACCTTTACTTATATACTTTTCCATGTTCTAATGCATGCAGGACTAGAGTGAAAAATTATAATGCTAGAAGTTGTTTCAATGTGGAAAATAAGCTACCTGTGCTGTGACAAAACATGTTTTTTTTACAGTAAAAATGAAACCTTAGCTGGTTAAACCCAACAATGGTGCAGGTTTAGTGCTCTGTATACAGCCTGTGCATCATGGAAGAAAATTGCAAAAACACACAAAGAGCTTTAGAGAGGCTTAGGCTTTTGAGGATTTCTGCACAATCACATCCAAAGCTTAAGGTTTTGATTAGAAAATAAATGGAAGGGAATATTCCTGCAGCTTTGCAGATTTCCGTCTCTGACCCTGCTATGACAGGCACCACTAGATATTTAGGATCTACAAGCACAGCAAAGCTGAAAACTAGAGAGTGAGCAGTCTGGTTGATTGCTCCTGCAGCTTTTTGGTGATACAGAGCTGCTTCTGTCACATGAATGAAAGCAGCTTGCTGCAGACGGCTGCATGGTTCCTGTGGTAACTCAGGCCCCTTAGACCCAAGCAAAGTCACAATCAGAGTCCTAGAATGGTTAAGTTGGAAGGGACTTTAAAGCTCATCCAGTTCCAGCCCCTTGTCATGGACAGTGACACCTTCCACTAGACCAGATTGTTCCAAGACCCGTCCAACCTGATCTTAAACACTGCCAGGGATGTGGCAGCGACAGTTTCTTGGGGCAAGCTGTTCCTCATCCTGCCTTGTCCTATCACTATATGACCTTGTAAAAAGACCCTCTCCAGCTTTCTTGTTGGCTCCTTTAGGTACTGGAAGGCATCTCTAAGGTATCCCCTGTATTCCACATGAGATCTATGGGTCAATTTGATCTTCTCCTATGAAGCTTCCTTCCCACAGCCTCTTGTTGTCACTGCTCAGATCTCCTGTGAAACCCAATTATTAATATTGCATAATCCCCCAGATACATCAGTGCATCAATTCTGCAGGTAACAAAGAGAAATCCAAGCTGGAAGGAATCCATCTGCTAAACTGAGTGACCCTGCAGCTTTATTATTATTATTATGAAGAGGAGGGCTCGTCTCTGGTTTCTAAAGTAAACACAGGCGGTATCTTGGCAGAAGAACGTGCAGCAGAAAGCTGGGATTGCTTTCCCAAATTCTTGGCCGCTTCCCTCGCTGCATGTCAAAGCTGGTATCTTTGCCTAATAGTGATCACCCCTCCACGAGCTGATCACTATCTGGCAGCCTGTCTGCATTTCCCCAGCCGCTTTCAGAAAGAAATCATTAAGGCTCTGATGCTGCGCAGAGAGGACTGCAGGTGCGGATCCTGACCGCTACCACCCTCTGAGAGTCCTTCTACAGAAAGCTGCTTGTCCTGAGCTCTGAGGGGTCATTTACCCTCACCAACCAGGGAAAATGAGCCCATTGCTATGGTTATTTGCTCTTCACCAGGCATCTTATTTCATCCTCCAAGTCAGAGATTTGGGTTAGCTTCTCCTGATGCATGGACAACTTCCTCTCCACCTTCTTTCCTCTAAATCCTACCCTCCTACACACTTCCTCTTTCACCCAAGTTTCTACCCCATCTACCAGACTGACCACTGCCAGCCTTTTTTCAGCCAGGCACTGAGTCACCAATTGCATGGAGAAGTGACTAGGCTGGAGAACAGTTATGTTTTTCTGAGGGAACATCAAGTCATCGTATCTCCTGAATCACTGCAAGACCTTCAAGCCACAGCTCCTGGTGTGTGAACACCAAACTCCAGCGAGTTTAGGAAGAGAAGCCTGGAGAAGAAAGCCTGGTCCTTCTCTGTGTTGTCTGGTGATGAACACATGGTGCCATAATTCTCCAGTTGTGCTGCAGGATATCAGACCGGGTCTGCCACTTTATCACTCAGAAGACTGGAAGAGCTTTTCACCCAGTTCATCTTTTTTTGACCAAGAGATGTGGAGATCCTTGGAGTAGGTGGCCTGTTACTTACAAGTCCACAGAAGACAGCTAGGGAAAGCACAGCGGTTGCGAATAGATTCACATTACATACATATAGGGCTTCCTATCTCTAAACCAGACTATAAAACCTTGACTTGATGTTATGTCATTGCCATAGATGTAGGAAGTTGAGGGGTTGTGCTTAGCAGCCCAAAAAAATTAAACTGCCTTATGGCTGAAACATCCCTGCATGTTCTATTCACACCAGGATAAATTTTGGACTGAAAGAGACCCAGTACATTCATTCCAGTAGACAGTATGTATCCACACACAACGGTAAAAGTCTGTGCTGTAAAGCAAATGAAATCTTTCTCTTCTTTCTCTGCATTAGGTTTTATTGCTGTAATTTTTGTTGTGAGAGATGATCTTTGAGTGAGAATTTTTCTCTCTCTCAAAATGTATACATATGCCAGGACATACACTGGCATTTTTCCTGTACCTTTGAGCGACTCATCAGTCTGTACCTCCTTAATTTTACTGAGATCTAGCTGAAACATGTCAAGGAGCCATGAGGATTTTTTCCCATGCAAAGTAGTTTCTTTGCAAAAGAAAAAAAAAAATCCAGTTTTTCTGTTGCAGCAGAAATTGCTGCTTCATTTTAAAAAATAGTTCTGTAGAGTTTCCACAGGAGCAAGAAAAGCCCGAGCTTTTGTCTCATGGCAAGACTTCAGCTCTAAATAAGAGTTGACTTCCCTTTGAGTTAGGGCACTCCTGACAGCCTTCCTCCATGTGGATTCTCTGTTGGCTAATAACAAGTCATCTTCAGTTGCAGCCTTTCCAAAACAGAGGGAAGGAGAAATTAAGCAGCCTTCTGCTGCTTTCCTTTTATTTTTTTTCTAAAAAGAAAATCATAGACCTGAAAAGCTTCAGTGTATTTTTGGAGGAAAGTTTTTCTTCCCTGACCAACTCTCATGTTCCTTTTCCATACATGTTTGGACCAAGATCCACAAGAATATTCTCTTTAGTCCTAACATCATCTTGTGTCCAGAAATGGTCCTCAAAGAGCGTGTAAGGTGTATTCATATCTATGTATGACTTTGGAACTGCTGATTCAGTCCTTTAGCCTTTCAGAGGG
>JANHGB010048068.1:0-15943 GCA_026283785.1 Coracopsis vasa
GAGGGGAAAGCTGTTATTGCATAACCTGCTGAGCTCATTTAATTTGATAAACCCCATCGATTTAACTTGTAGGTATCCATAATATATACTCATATCTTGCAAAACAAGTGAAGCCTTTGTGATAGGAGATCATATTCTGAAGCAGCAGTTGTTAGATATCATGGGACAATGTTATAAAAATCCAAGCATTTTGATTACAAATTGGCAAGCCAGCCCTGTAGAAATCAGTGGATTTGTTTGTATCGATCACTGCAAACCAGCAATTAGCTTTATTCCACCAAAAGAAAAAAGAATTGAGATTTGGAATTTCATGGTGAATTTCTTGAATGCCAGGAGAGCAGGTTCAGCTCCTGCTTACTGCCCTAAAACCTCCTGTATGTTACATGTAAAACATGAAAGAGCTGAAGCAGTCACTTTCTTGCTGGTTTACATCCACATGATGGAATTTGGCTTTATCTGTTCTGTGGTCAGAAGCTTAAAGACAAAGAGAACATTTGAGTATCTTGTTTGTACCTCTGTGCGCAAAGCAAAGTGAGACCAGACCCTATTACAAAGGCTTTTCTGCAAAGTAAATATCTTAGGTTTTTTATAGAGCCCGTTCACCATCAACTCACTTTGCTTCTATGCGCCAGGGACACTTAGGTAAAACTAACTGTGTCATTGTCTGTCCCTCCACCAGAGAGACAGCAGGACCAGACTTACAAAGATGACAGTGAAGCTGCAACTTTCAAGCAAACCCTCCCAGATCTCACCCCTGACGAGCCTTCAGAAGCACTCAGCTTCCCTCCCTTAGGGAAGGAGGAAGGGAGGTGTGAGGAAGATGTGCCCAAAAGCCAAACGGAATCACCTGCAGTGGAAACCAAGGAACCCCAGCCTCAACCTGCTGAAGAGCCAGTGACACCAACCACGGAGGAGGGGCCGGCAGCCGATGCAGGTAGTGATGAATCTCCAGGGAAGTCCCCATCGAAAAAGAAAAAGAAGTTTCGCACTCCTTCCTTCCTGAAGAAGAGCAAAAAGAAGAGTGACTCCTAAAGGCCAAACTCACTGCAGAAACACTGTCATATTCCCACCTCCATTAACCACTAGAATGTACCAGATCGTACCGAGTGTTTTGTCGTACTTATGTAATTGAATGCAACAAGTAACCCAACCAGCCCCTCGAGTTATGGCTTGATTGTTTGAGGTTATAACCAGAAACTAATGGCCAAAAAGGTGCTAGTCCCGTGTTTTCAGCAGCTACCGCAGATCTGATGCCGAATTTGGAATCAAATGTGAATGACTTCCATGTGGAAGGCATCGAACCGCTAGTTTTGATTTAAAGCCTGCGCTGCTTTACAAAAGCATAAAGAGATGTTCACAATTACAAATAAACCACACATGGCTTACACCAAGGAGCGTTCTTCTCCCATGTTTTGTTCCAAGTCACAAGTAAGTTTCCTTTAAAATGCTGACTTCTTGAGCGGATGCTATTGCAGTGACGCTCTCGAGGGGAGGTGTTCTTGAACTGACATGTGAGTACATGCTCACAAACCCTGTTCTAGTCAAGCTTTGAGGCTAACCCATTCCTTCCTCTCTCTTCCCTCTCACCGTTGTAACAAAACGAAGGTGTTTTTCACTTTATTTTCTAACTGGCTCGTGAAATCATCTTTGCTGTCCAGGACTGAAATAACCATGGTGTGTTCCACTCGCAGTTGTGCGTTAAGAGCCCAATCCTAGCAAATGCAGTTTAAGGGAAATGCGACTTTGAGTCTTGCCTCCCTATGGATCACTCACATGGTGATTAGGCTGTTAGAACAGGTTAGAAGTAACTGTACTGCAAGTGTCTGGGAGGTTTCGCAGTGCTGATGTGAAGCCTGGGCTGCTGGTTTGGGCCTTAGCAGAGGGTTTGGGTGCAGGGCTGCTGCACGTAAACCCTGCTTGCAGCCTTTCGTGTGTGTTCTTCCCATGATAACAATGTAAATGCGTTACACTGAATAGGTCACCTTGTTTTATATGAATTATTTTCACTTACAAAAACTGGTGTTTCTTTAATATTTTATTTTTGTTGCCAGCAGTGAAGTACAGAAACCCCAAGTAACCTTAAAAGGTGTATTTTCACAGTTTGCTATAAATGTTTGTTTAATATGTAGCATGGTAAAGAAAATCACTTTTTGCCACTGAATTCACTATTTCCCAGTCACTGCCATGCTTCTGTCTGTCACCCGTCCTAACAGTAGTGCCAGGTGGGGTAGGGAGGGCTGGAACCTGTTTGGTTCCTCATGTCAGTGTTTCTGGTTCAGCAGCAGCAAACGCTGAGGGCCCTGCGAGGGGAGGGGAACGCGCTGACTCACGGCAAGCGGCTGTAGAGAACAGGATGTGGCTGTCACCTCGTAGGACAATAGTAAATGTTGCAGTTGGTAAAACAGCAGCAAACTAATGCCTTACACTGCTGCAGCAGAGAGCGGCACAGCAGGGGCACGGCTCAGCCTGGGAGATGGAAGGGGAAATGGGAGCTTTGGGTGTGGAAAGAGACTTGGAAGTGCAGTCGGTGCCGAAGCAAGGCAGGTGATTGCCCAGGGCTGCAGCGGCTTCACGTGTGCTTGAACCTCGTGTCCCCTCTGCCCACTCAAAGAGTGCAGTGCTCACCTTGCTGAATCGTGTTCTAGCACAGGGTCCTAATTCAGTGACTAATTGCTGTATGTTTCAGTTCTTTAATGGAGTCCCTCCATTTCTCTCGACCACGTATGCAATGACTCTTTAATTTCTAATTTTGTAGTTTGTTCTTTTAATTCTTTGTATTACAGTATGAAATGTAGTCATGTATGCTATGGTTACACACTTCGGGGTAGAATAAAGTCCTGTATTTTTCTTTCTCTTGTATCATTAAGTTCTACTCACAAATAAAAGTCTTAAAACCTTCATGCTCTGCTGTCAAACCTTTGTGCAGTTTTATTCTACAGCTGTAGCCTGTCGGGTTTGATTTGTCCCTTTTTCTGTCAGTGATTAATGTGTTGATTAATGGTTGCTTTAATGTATCCCCACGGGGCGCAGGGCTCCTTCCCCACTCATCCTGGGGCAGCATCTGGGTACCCTAGGAGGTATTCGGCACTGCAGGGAGTTCTGGTTCCCACAGGGCTTTGAGGTGGCTGTAAGGTCTTCACTGTGATTCACTGAGGAGAGCAGTGTCTGACGGAAGAGTTTATTTGTAATGCAAAAGGACCACTGCTGGCTCAGCAGAAACCATCACAGAGAATTAGAAATATAAAACATCTCTCAATTTAATTGTGTATTAAAAACAGTCTCTGTCCGGCTGGGGGAGCCTGCAGCTGCTGCTTGCTTTGGGGTTTGACTGTCATGTTTTAAGGTGGGCGGTCAAGCTCTTACCAGGCCCCCTGCACCTTAGGGTGCCAACTGCAGCAATACCTGGTGCGAGCCCCGTGGGGGGCTGTTCTTTGGTAGCCAGGCACAGATCAGTCAGTCCATGGCAGTGGAGGCTGAGGACTGGGAGAGGAGCAGAGCCGAGCACGGTGGGCACTGCAGCTTCACCGGTGCTTGGCAGAGTTGCGGTAGCAGGGGCTGTGCTGCTGCTATGACAGCCCTGCTTGGCTGATGGGCTCAGTGCTTTACTCCACGGGTTTGGGAGTGTTTGGTGGTGGTTCTTCTATCTGTGAAACCAGCAGAGCTGGCTGGGAGGTCATGAGACACGGAGCTTGGGGGGGCTGTAGGAGACCTGAAGTCTGTTGTTGCTGCGAGTGGTTACGGAGTAGCCCCTTTCAGAAGATCAAAGTCCTCCTCTTCCTCCTTGAACAGCAGAGTTGGGTGCTGAGAGTCAGGTCGAGGAGCAGTCCTGGGAAGCCAGTGATAGTTCTGTGGTTCCTTCCTACTCCTCCTTCAGCGGCTCTTTTATAGAACCAAGTAAAGCAAAGGGGACGAGGAAGAAAGCTCCACAGAGGGTGAAGCAAACCTCGGCCCCTGCCAGCCAGTAAACTGCAAAGGAAGCAGATTTACCTTGTTAGTCTCTGCACCTGTGTCAACTGGAGCTGCTGTTTTCGACAGCTTGCACTTGGGAGCAGCTTTGCTGTAAAGCCCAGTCAGGCTCTTCCTCTTGGAAAGCCATTCTGCATGGGCACTGTGGGGCAGTGTTTTGGTGAGCCAGAGCGAGCTGGATGCTTGGTACACGGATGCAGCCAGGAAAGAGATTCTGGCTTTGCTCACTTAACATTAGGTCCGAGTTCCAGCTTTGATGTGCTGCCTGGCTGCTTCCCCTTACTCTGTCCCTTGTAACAGCATGAGGAGGCCAAACCCCCTCAGAGGGTACCAGTGCTCCTCAGGCACAGCCTCCTTTGGCCTTAGCCAGGGCCACAAGGCACCGTGCATGCCCTGAGTGCTGGGGACTCCTTAGTTTATAGGTTACAGATGCTTTAGCGCTACTTCTGCAAAGACAACTTTATGGGGCTCCCCTTTCCCTTCCAACCCACCAGTGCTGGGTGGTGGCAGAGGAGGAAGGAGCAAGAGGCCACACTCACCAGTAGCTGACAGGATCGGTCCCAGGGCTCTGGCCAGGGCGCCCAGGCTCCGCAGGATCCCCATCACTCGCCCCTTCTGGCTGGCAGAGCCTGTGCAAGCAGAGAGCAGTTGTGGGGGGTGCTGCTGGGGCAGGGCACTGCTCTAGCTCTGGGAACCTTATTCCCTTGGAGGTGTTTCCCACACACATCTCCCCCTCCTTTCATTCCACACTCGCTGCCCAATCTGCATTTATTTCCCCTCCACCAAGATAAACATGGCTGCTTCATGGAAAACCAGCAGGGCTTCTCAAGAGGGCTTGGTCAGGGATGTGTAGTGCATCCTCCTCACCACACCCCCAAAAACCAACGGACACAACCTTTACATTGTACCAGGTTTGCTGAAGAGGCACAGGTGTGATTGATACACACAGAAGCATGGATGCAAGTCAAATTAGCGCAACACACAAGTGACATCCATGGACAAAGCCACCTCAGCAAGCACTGCAGTGCTGGCAACCAACTGAGGCAGAGCTAAAGAAAGGACGGTGTCATCTGCAGACAGCACCACAGCAAGAGCTGCTTCACCAGGTTACATAGCAACCAGCGCTGCCAGCCCAGAACAACTCAGAAGGTTCCTGAGAAGGTCTTTTCTAAGGAATTGGGAAGAAATGGTTTTACTGCAGGCGGTGATGGCTGGTGTCTTTCAGAGAACCCAGGCCATTCCCTCTCTCAGTCCTGGTTGTGGCCTTTCCCCATGATACTAATTCCTTGCCTATCCTTCCTCATCTTTTTACTCAGAACCAGAAATAAGGTTGCTTCACATTTCCCCGTATCATTGGAACAAGCTGTGTTATGCAGTACAACACATACACACAGTGTGGTGCTGACAGCCACTGACCAGATGGCTGCTGTTCATCAGCTCTGAACCTGTCCACCATGGAGTGCTGCCAGCTGCAGAAACAGGTACAGGGCAGTTTGAGGTTTCCTATGCTCCCCTGTGGGATGTTCCTGAGTTTCCCAGGGTCAGACTATCCTCCTATTCCTGGCAGCCCCACTCAGCTCCCCATCCCTGAAGCATGTTCACAGAAGAGAGGCTGAAGGCTGCAGCACCTCCAGCGAGACACAGGGTTCTGCCTCCCTTCATCATGGCCCAGTGCCATCAGAGGATGGCCATGGTCATGGATCACTGCTGAAGTGAAGTGGGGCAGAGCACAAGCTCTTCTCTATACTTCAGCCTCACTCCTGCCAGGGTGGTTATCACTTCAGGGTTACACACATACACTGTGGAACAGCAGCTCACTGTAACGCTCAGCATTGCTGCTGTCCTTGTGAATGCATCTGGGTGGAAAGAGGCCCCTTACTCAGCCAAGCAGCAGCAGAGCCACTGATCCAACACATGGATCTGAGGCGGACCTAAGCCATTGAGTATTCTTGTTGATGCATCACTGAACTTGAGGTCAGCTCTGTACCTCAGCCAAGGCTCCACAAAGGTCAGTGATGTGGCCAAGGGCTGTTGCTCAAAGCAGGAAAGGCACTCACCGTAGCCTGACACCACTGCTGACAAACACGGGATAACAACAGCCGCAGCTGGAAAAATCCACAAAAGAGACAGTCAGTGAACAGCAGAGCTCAAAGCCAGCACAAGTGACAAACACAGAGCCCAAACTCGTTGCTACTGCATAGAAATATGCTGAGCTCTGGGGCACTGCACCAACAATGGATCATCAGGTTTAATCCAGTTCAATAATGAAAACACTCTCAAAGCCAACCTGGACAGAGAGCCCAGAGCCATGCGTGCTCAGAGCAGATGGTTCACATCAGTGCCTCTCACGCCGTGAGCCCACGGGAACGGGGTGGATAGGTCAGATCAGAGCACTGGTAGTTTTCCAAATCACTGTGGCCTTGTCAGGTGGAGCAGGGAAAGGGAACTGCTCCCATTTCAAGTGACAGCGAGGTGGCTGTTCACAGAATCACAGTCACCAGTGCGTGCAGCTTTACTGTACTCACGGGTGGAAGAAGCTACGTTCTGTCTTGGAAATGACAGCTGAGTCCAAGAAGAATTGGTTACAGAATCTTTGGACACAAAAGCCAAGAGCTGTCACTGCCCTCTCACTGAAATAGGGGCCTTTTCTGCCAAGAAGGAATTGCTTTAAGCATACAAAGCAAAAAGGTTTTCTGGGAGGGAAAGGACAATAGGGGAGCAGGAACAACAGACATGCTGCCTTAACTGCGAGCACCTTAACTTCTGGGGCAGAGGGAGGAAGAGAGGGGGAGAAAAGGCTGCTCCAGAGGCACTTCTATCTGGCTTAACTGGGGAGGAGATGGGGTCTTCTGCCCAGGTACAGAGCCCAGGAAGATGAGTCTCCTAACTTATAAGCACAATTGGACAAAATGAACGCCTCCCCTTATCCTCCTCACTGCTGGGCTTTCAAACCCAAGGTAATCTGTAGATAAAACAGATTTTGAAACCTGTCAAGCACACAACTGTCCCTAGATAAGCAAGCTGCTGACTACGTGCATTTTTGTGGTTTACTCTTAAATCAAGCTGTATCTTGCAAAAGGAAGCCTTCTACTTCTGCAATTAGTCATATGTGAAACTTCTAGTCTATCTGAAAAGATTTCAGCTATTCCCAATGCTGCTAACTATTACGTTACTATAATGTTAGCAGCATTGGGGATACCTGAAATCTCTTTTCTGACAGGCACTTCAGCAGGGGAATCCAACTTTTACTTCCCTGAATAACAGCTGAGATAATGGCAGAATATTACTGATGTAAACACTTCAACAAACACCTCTGAAAACACTCCATACTTATCAGAAACAAGGGGGAGTTTTGCTCCCTGCCTGAGCCAGCAGCTTGCAGTGCAGGAGAGGGGAGCAGTGCCACAGTGCTCAGGGCAGCGCTGATTCACCCTCACCCTCGGTCTGACCTCCAGCTTCAGAGCACACAGGTCTCCTCCTCAGTCTGTTGCCTATGGAATAACGCAGCCACCACAAACCCAAAGACACGCTGTCTCCCTTCTTTTCCTGAGCTGAGCTGTTCAGTGATTATTCTGCTTCTAGGTCTGATAAAAGGGGAAGACAACACCCTCAAGAGCTCTCCAGTGAGACAAGAGGACAACAGGAGCACTGGGGATGCATCCAAATATCACCATGGCAACTTCCTGTGATACAAACAGCATCAGGAAAAAAAACCCGGACACAATTTCTCCCCTCTTTTATAAACAGAAATGGCAACTTTCTGTCAACTTCAGAGTTGACATTAGAAATTCATCTTTTTTAATGGGGTGAATAAATAGAAGAAGAAAACTTATTTGTGCTTAGCTTTCAGTGTGTTTTGAATAGCTCACCACAAGAGTACAGCAGCAGTCCAGCGCCCAGCATGGCCACATTTGCAGCCCATCCAATTAGCAGGAAAGCTGGAATCAGCAATATAATAGCCTGCAAAAAGGAATGAGTCACACAGTCACGTTTAAGTCCTGCTTGTTGAAGCCTAACTAACTCTAGGAGTCCTGCCAGTTCTCTTCCACTAATGGGACTACACTGAAGTTAGAAGCAGAAAGCCCTTACTTCTCAAGCAGACATTTCAAATTCACCTGGATGGCCACACAAGAGGGTAATTTACTGTTCTGTTGCCTGTCACTGTCCCATGCTTGCAGACCACACGTTGCAGTGAGTCCCCTGTACCACAGGCTGCAGTTACCTCACCACTGACTTCCCGCAACTGAGGGGAAGATGATTTTTGCAGAGTTCTCTCTCTCATGGACAGAAATCTAGTTTTAACTCTTTAGCTCCTGAGTTAGCACAAGCGATCAAAAGGCTTGTGTGCAACAGGACCACAGCTCCCAACAGGACCACAGCTCCTCTGCTTTTCCTCAGCAGAACTGATTTTATCTTTAGCTTTCAGAGTCCATGCTGCTGCAGGAAGAAGAAAAACTGGGGGCAGGGAATGGCATCTGGAATTCAAACCCTGAAAGAAACATTCTTCATCTCCTCCAAGAGCCTGGACTTCAGCTCCCCTGTGCTGTCTCCCTTACATACAGAGCTTCTGCAGCAAGTTAAGATCTGCTGTGTGTTCACTCCCACCAAACGTCTCGTGCTATGCTAAGGGAGGCCACATGTGGTAGGAATTGCCAGAATAACTTCAGCAAAAGGGGGAACTCCCACAAAAGCAACTGAGATCCACAGAAGGAGCGCTCCAGGGTCAGCGAGTTCCTGCACAGTGCACATGGTGTTTGTAAGAAGCGATCAGCCCAGACCAACTGAATTCAGTATGTGGAGGTAACTACACTTCCCAGTGCAGGCAAGAGGAAGGCGTATAAAAATGAGCGGGGCAACCCACAGTTTGCATGAGCTGCAGTGCTCAGGTACAGGGTGGCAGAGCACAGAGAGGAAGCTGCTGCAGGGGATGAAGCAGCACTAACAGAGCAGCAGGAGTTTTCACTCCCAGGGAAACACTTCCTATGTGACACAGTGAGTGCAGTGCCGGTCACTTACGTCTGCCAGAGAACAGGGTGGAGATGGTTCCACCAGCAGAAATAACTTAAGAAAGGCTGAGTCAGTTCCCTGGAATGCAGTGCAGTTTGGTGATCTGCTTTACCCTGCCGATGTTAAAATCACACTGGCCTCAAAATACTGTATAATAAATTGATGGGAGCTTTAACAGTTAAAGCAAACCTATTACCAAGCAGCCAACAAAAGTTCAGAGACTTGCTTTGTTGAGCTCCACGCACAAGTGTAAATGACAAGACATATCTACTTGTCCCACAGCTGTACAAGCTGCAGCAAACCATTCCCTCTCCTGCCAGTACAGCAGCAGCAGAATCTCTATGAAGAAAGAGGCAAGCAAGCCAAGGAAACGCACACCTCTGTCACTGAAACTTTGGTCTGAATGTTGGTACGTGCCACTGTAACATGCAATACTGATGATCACGAATTAAAGCTTGGAGGAAGAACCTATTTCCCCCTGCCCACCAGTGAAACATACTGTAGGGAAAAAGCTTGTCAAGCAGAGATAGCCAGACTGAAGAGGTCCTTGAAAATAATTTGCGAGAAATAGAGTCAGAGATGAGCTCTAAAGCAGCTTTAGTAGTTTGTCTGCACTGCGAGAGAAATCACTGAAACAAAGCATAATCTTCACAGCATTTTACCTGCACAGACAGACACTCTGTTCTCATTCCTCACTGCAATTACGTATGAAGAACTCAAAGTTTCAATAGCACTGCAGCTGGTATGTTAAGAAAGGACTGTAATGTTCCAAAGCTTAGTTAAACTGAAGTGCTAAATAACCAGGGTCTTGAGAAGTCATTTAGCTGGATTAATGAGACAGAAACTTCTTTTGATTTCACAAGTACAGTTACAGCCTCCAACTACCCTTTACACTGGAAAATTAACACAGCAGATTTGTGGGGGGAAAGAAAAATACACATTATTAGGTTTTGTTACCCTTTTTACAGCTCTGATTTCATTTCCTGGCTTGATTCGGCGAGCATAGCCTCCCTGGATCACAGCCATTGTTATTCCAATAAAGAAAAACATCTTGCCCTGCTGCATGCTAGAAGGGAGGCAAAAACACAGAGCATGGAGTCACGCACAGAGCATTCCACCCTGGGATTCACAGGTCCAGTAGAGACCCTTTCTTGAACAAGAAGAGAGAAAATGCTTTTTGGTGCTTGCATGAGTAGTGCAAAGTTAATATGCTGACATTAGTTTCCATGCCAGGCAGACAGCAAGAAGATAAACCTCTGAGGCCATACGTAGGGATGGGACAGCTGCTGGCAAATGCTGCAATCATCTCTAGACTGTTGTGATGTAGTTTAGTTGTTTCTAGGGTGGCCCACAAAGAGTCAGCACATTCACTACCCTCTGCCACGCGCCCAGGAGCTGTTTGCTTCCAAAGTAAAAGTGTTTTGCTTTCTCACAACCATCACCACCATTCATGCAGAGGTGGATTAAGGTCGCCAAGGCACCATACGGGCACTGGCATGGTTGGGATCATGTACTGCACCAGGAAGCTTGCAACATCATTCCCTCTACCCTTAAATATTTCTTCAGATTTCCCTTTCACCTCTCATCTACTGAACTCCAAGTTCTCACCTCTGTAACAAGCTTGTTTTTCTCACAGCCTGCACTGTTAGCATCAAGTTGCGTATCTCACTACATGGCTATCCTGACAGGATGGTGCAGAAGCTTAATACACTAGAAAACCTTTCCTTGACGTGCACACATTAGTTAAGCCACAAACTGTAATGAAAAACAGGCAGGGAAAAATGAGACAAACCCCTGAGAATTACTCAAATGGAAGGATATACATAAGGAATCAAGCTGCAAGATCATGCTCCTGGCTGGAAATCTTCTGATGAGCTGGCAGGAAAAGTATTTCAAGCTGATCTGCTGTTAGTGGATTCTGTTCTCTTTCTTCTCTAGTGTTTCACTAAAGGAAACCAAACTCTATGATGTAATGACTGTGCATCATATAAAATGCAGAACTCTGATGAGCAAATATAATCGCCCAGCTATCCCTCCCCATCATGTGCCTTTTTTGAGCTTCAAGATTTGTCCTGATACTGAAGATCTCTTCTGGACAAGAAAAGAACAGGTTTAATTATAATCAATGGAACTAACCCAGCTGTACCTATTTCAGAAGCTTCATGTATTGATTTTCTCTGGTCATCAGAAGTTGTAGGTTATTTCCTTTCACGGTAAACAGTTTGCCTGTAACTTCATAAATTCTTCCCACAAAGCCCAAGTATGACTGAAGCAGTTGTTGCTTTCTGAGTGTTTTTACTGACCTCAGAAATCCTTTCTTAAAAATAAGAGACCTTAAATCCAGATTTTGGAAACTATCCTAGACAGAACATACAACATTTATCTTCTAAGGATGCTGTACCTGCTGAACTGGAATCTCTGGTGAGTGAGGAAACTCAGTGTGTACTCCAAGCCAGAAAACAGGAAAAGGTACAGGAAATAAGCCAGGCCCAAGTTTTTGAGATTCTGAAGATCTAAACAAAGAAACAAACAAGGAAGGGAAAAACACCAAGGGAAAAAAAAAAGAGAGATAGAGAAACACAGTGATGCTTTTTCAAGCATAGCTTGAGAATATAACAACAACAATAGAGCAACATTTATCAGCTGTACAGGGAAAAGTTCTCACCTCAGATGCTCATTTTAAATATCCAATACAAGACATATCCCAAAATGATTTCTGCCCATTACCTCCCTTCTTCTGAGGGGAAAGAGCCAAAAAGACTAATCTCTCTCTGGTTCACCCTAGTCTCACTCACCCAAATCCAGCTCCTTCTGTCTCTCACTCCACTGATACGCGGTATTTATTTGTTCATTATTTTAATCAATGCCTGTATTGCACCTAATACCTCGATGCTGCTCTCAGGATCATACTGGCTAAACCACAGTAGCCCTTTTTCTAAGCAAGAAATGGGCTGTGCCAGATTATCTTCCTTATCTTTCTGCCAGTGCAAGGTTTAGCAGGTTTTCTCCAAAGTAGCAAATGTCACTCTGTTCCTGATGCAGCAGCAAGGAGGACTGAATGATAAGCTGGTGTACCTGGCAAACACTGATTTATTTTCTATGGCTTACAAAATTTCATATAGAGAAATGGCCAACTCAAATCCTACATCTCCAGGTCCTGATCTGAGAAATAAAACTCCAGTCTGAAGTTTCCTGGTTTGCAGCTTGAATAAGCAAACTCACATCTCCTTTACTCATGCCTTGATCTATCTTTTTAAATCACTTCACTTACTATAGCCTTCCCCATGCTGCAGCCAGTGCCTGAAGAAAAAGCAAGTTAAAAATCTTCAAAACACTAATCTCTAAAGCCTTCTTTCGGGAATAACATGACCAGTGTCCAAGGGAACTTGCAATTCCCTGTTCGTAAGTTAGGAAGGTGGGTTATAAATGACTGAACAGAGTGCTGCTGCTGAAAATGGTTTGAATAAAGTTTCCACTTACTTAGAAACCATGGCCACATACAAAAAGACATACAACAGAAATAGGCAAAGGCAGATAACACTTACTCTCCTCTGAAGGGGATTCCTTTCCTCGGGTGACTGCAGAGAACTGAAATAAAGCCAATGGACTGAGCAAGTCAACTGCTGCCTGAAATCCAGATGTCACAGAAGAGACCTGATTGGAGGAAGAAAGAGGTTTGTTTAAAAACCTGATGTAATAACTACTGCAAGGAGCTGACAGTAACAGTCAAATGTGCTTCTACACCTACACAAATAATCTGAGATGAAACAAGGCAAATGGTATTGGGGTTTGATATAATAACAGCCCAGACTTTCTGAACACAGAACTGGCTTCTGCACTGTAACTAGATGGTAGAAGACTGACAGCACCTTTCACCGAAGATGGAAAACAGACTCTTCTCTGGGTTCTTAAAAAGCAGAAACAGCTCATTCTCTACAGCATTGAAGGTGGCTTTAATTTGGTTCACCTACTGCCTCATCCCTCATGTCCAATGAACATTTACTTGGAAAACAGTGGCACATCTGCCTGCAAGCTCAAGTGAAGCTGGGGATTTGCTTGTGCGCTGCAAGTCTGAGAACAGTTATGTGTAGCACATCAAACAACAATGTGTTCTGGTACTGGCTGTTCTTTTAGCCAGCCGGTGACACCTCCTGGGGAAGAAAAGGAAAATGTAATTTTTAAGAGAGAATCTGTAAAGATATTTTAGAGAGATTTCTACAGAGATTCTACCCAGCTGCATTGTGTGGCTTTCTGAAGAGGAAAATATCTTTTGTAGCACTTCTGATCCTTGCACTTCGTACATCTCAACCTCATTCTGCACCTAGTGGCACTCTTCCCTGCTCCTTATCAACACATGCTCAGGAGATGCTTATTCTTTCATCTATAGAGAATTGAACTTTTATATTTTTTATTCTAAGGTATAGAAAATTAAAGAATATGCTAAAGAAGAAATAATGCCTAAATTCTAAAGGAAGCAAATCCTTTTAAAGTAGGAGAATTCAGACTGTCACTTTACATGACAGCCACAGGAAGAGGTAAGACAGCCTCAAGAATACTGAATAATCACACTTAGTATTTCACAACTTCAAAGCACTGCACAGACTTTATCTGATGAGCTTCTTTCTCTTCCCAGATAAGGAAGGAGTGAGCTACTACCCCTCTGTGGCAGAGATTAAAGGTCAAATTATCAGTGGAACTTAATCTCTGCATGACCTGAGGACTCATATGGACTGGATTTAATTAAGCTGTAAACAAATGAACCTTCCATATAGTATTAACATGACCGCTGTCTTGTTTTGATAGTCAGAGCCTATGAGTATCCGACAGCAGAACTCTGGAGCCTATTAGTCTCACAACAGCAATCAGTTCAATATGCTAGATTGGTTTTGTATAAAGCCATAAAGCTGCTGATGTACAAACTGGTATATTTATTTCCCTTTCCACTGCATATACTGCAGAGAGTAAACAGACACTCCCAAGAAGAAGTTTCTTCAGGCTTTTAAAAGGTCTGTAAGAGGATTTCCTGAAGCTGGCTTGTAGCAATCCTCAGTTCCTGCATTTGTTGGCATGATGGTGTTTACACTACAGCACAGGGAATCCGGTAGCAAGCAACTCTCTTCAAGCATATTTGTCAGTAACAAAAAACCCTGCAGGTTGTACCTCGTTTAAATTATTACCCATGTCAGACAAGGTACCAAGCTGCTTTGCACTACCAGGCTGATTTTAGCTTGGCCCAGAGGATATACATTGCATCACAGATAATGTATATGCTTAAAATTGTGGTTTATAAAATATATATATACACATTTATTAGATTCTTTAATATATGTGTGTGCATGTAAATCTTTTAATTTCTCCTCTATTTGCCCTAGAAGCAGTGATCTACAAGTGCCTTCATGCACTGATTGATAATGAAAACATTGTCCTAAACCTGACAAAAACATTTCACTACCCCCAAATAGCAAAGTATACACTGACAGTTTCAGTCCATGTCACCAGCTGCGCTGCATGGAGTTTAGATTCTTTGCAGGTTCAAAATCTGCAACATCTAATTTGTATTTAATTTCTATGCTTCTGATTTATTACTCAGAAATTGCTCAATTTTACTTCATGATCACTCCAAATGTCACCTTGAAAGCCAGACATTTCTCAGTGTCTGTTTACTCTGTTTTCTTCTAATGCAGACAGACTACATAACATGCCTTGAAGGCTCAGAGTCAGTCCAAATCAGGATGCAGCCTGCACTTTCCAAGCTGCTGCCTTAGTCCTCAAACACTGTTTAGTATGCATAGAGCAAAAGCTTGTTTTTCCGTAAGTCTGCTAGTGATGCTCCACAGCCCTACACATAGTCCTTACATTATCAGTTGTAAGACCCTCCCTCCAGCTAGGCAGCCTTGCCCATGACTAGTTTAGCTAAACATCAACTCTGAAGGTCTTAAAGGGGACAGAATCTACTACAGACCTTTCTATTCCTCCCTTCTCCCAAGCAGGAGCTGTTTTAGCCACCTCACATAAGACCAGTGGTTTTGACAGGTGAAAGGTACATTCACTGATTACTCTTGACCTGATAAACTTGTGGATCTGTTCTAAAACCAAGGGGGAGAAGGATAATGAAAACTCTTCGTATGAAAACTCATCCTTTTTCTCCTTGTCCCCCTTTCACCTTCCCCTTTCTACAGGTTCACTCCAACATGAATGAATATGAAACATTTCTTCTCTCCTGTGGAAAGGGGACTGATGATAGAGAAAAAAAGAGTATCATGAGAACACAGCATATTTCAAGGAAACAGATGTCTGATCCCACTGGCACATCCTCCTACCAGTTATCATTATAATTTCCCCTTGTTTTACAGCTTTGTATTTCCAAAACATCCACTCCTATACATTCTCCAGCTCAGCCCAGCCAAGTTCCAGAAAGGCAGCCAACATACCTACCTTTCCTCTGTCATCCACAGGCCAAGAAAACTGCTCCCCTCCCACTCAGAGTGGGAGAAATTGCCCAAGAAAAGAGCAAAGTAGCCTAATAAGTGAAATGACAAATGAAATGACAAATGCCCTACAACACATAAGTCACATGGGGCCACTGCCCAGATGCAGGCTGAAAGGGGACGCACAAATGCACTAACACCAATAGCAATCACAAGAAGCTCCAATGCCAGAAACCCCATTGTCTCATCAGCAATCAAACACCCTGTGTGGATTTTGCATGACTTGGACTTGACCCTGAGAGGCACCTATAGGCACTGTGAGAATGAAGACCTTAGGCCCACTGTAGGAGAGGATCTGGTAGGATCTGCAGGAGAGGATCAGGTTCAAGACCATCTTAAGAACCTGAATGTGCACAAGTCCATGGGACCTGATGAAATCCATCTGTCGGTCCTGAAGGAGCTGGGGAATGAAGTTGCTAAGCCACTGTCCATCATATTTGAAAAATCATGGCAGTCAGGTGAAGTTCCTGATGACTGGAAAA
>JANHGB010048068.1:17391-34345 GCA_026283785.1 Coracopsis vasa
GAATGGGTTGCCCAGGGAAGTTGTGAATGCTCCATCCCTGGCAGTGTTCAAGGCCAGGCTGGACAGAGCCTTGGGTGGTATGGTTTAGTGTGAGGTGTCCCTGCCCATGGCAGGTGGGATGGAACTAGATGATCTTAAGGTCCTTTCCATCCCTAACTATTCTATGATTCTATGCAATACCCACTACTGCACAGAGACAGGGCCCAAAAAGCAGGTACAGAGCACTCATTTTCTTACCAGAACACAGTCCTGTTGGCTAACGTAGACTAGCTTAGCAGAAGAACTCTCAAGTGGATAATAAAAAGGGAAGGCAGTCATCACACAGTCCTAAAAGGCCATTTATCCTTCTACAAGTGGAACTGTTTATAGAATACAGATTAGCTCTACAGCACTTCCTTACATCAACACGTTGCCACCACCCCAGTGTGCAGCTCTAGCTAAGAACAGGATTTGATCTCGAATGTTTAGAAACAGCCAAATAGGAAAAGGGAACAGATGACACATGGAAGAGCTGTTAAAAGAAAAAGAATAAAAGAGCTGTAGTGCTTGGGAACAGAATATGAGCAGCTGATTTCATGGGACACAACCTGCTGGGAAATGCTCGGGGAAGGTCTAATGCTTTGCCCTCGTAGAAGCATTGCAAACAGAAGTTTCCAGAACAAATTGCTGCTTAGAAATGAGGGATGACAGGAAAGCTGCAATCCAGCTGAGAACCTTAAATCAAGTGTTTCACCCAGATACTGAGGGCTGAATTCAGCATCTCCCACACTACAAAGGGACTCTTCCAAGCAGTTTTCAATCAGGTATCTTGGACAGTGTCTGATCACACAATATTAAATTATAAGTTAATAAATGTTTGGCCCCACAAATGCAAACTCACTGCATTTTAGCATGTGTAGGTATTTTGTATCTGCAGAAGGCAGCACAGCTCAGAGCTCAGTCATTTGCTACTTCAGTATTCAAAATACTCAAGCAAAGACAGGAAACTGGTTAAGAGAATTTCTTCCATATAACCAGCTAAATGAAAGCAAACCCAGTCTCTGATGAATCTACTCTTATGATAAGCAGAAATTCCTCCCCAGAGAGTCACTGTGATCATAGTTTAAAATTCCCCTCTCCCTCCCATGCTCCCATTAGGTTTTGATAAATTTAAACACATCAAGACTAGCAACTAAGCAGTCACATTAGCTCTAAAGAATTTCTCATGTATTACTAGGAGCTAGGAGAAGGGGACCATCATGCAGCAACTGTGACATCATCCAGTATTTAATCCTGCTCCTGGGAATAAGCTAAATTCCTGAGTCACTGGCTAAGCCTCTTCATTGTTTCCAGTATTACAACAGTTCTCAATCCTATATTTGCCAGAAACACACATCTCCACATTGACAGTCCATTTACCCGGTTTTCTTTGGGAAGTGTCTCCGGAAGTAGGAAGAAGATGAAAATTAAATCAGCCACAGCAAACATGAGTGCTACCAATGCTGAACGGAGATAGAAGACTTCTCCCTTCTCTGTCTCCATGGCCAGGTAAGCTCCGATCATGGGACCCAGGGTAAAACCAAGGGAGAAAGCAACACCAATCATTGCCTGCAGTGACACAATGAACACAGACATGTAGCTTTAGATACCAGTTTGTTCAGGTAGCTCAGTTCTAAAACGGTTTGGATTTCCTGGCATTTGCCTTAAAGAAATGCAACCAGATACAAAACCTCCCTGAGGATGTAGGGAGTGCACAGCAAAAAGTATTAAATGTGAAAAAACTGTTATTTCCAAAATAACCAATTCTCTTCTCTGTCCAGCTGGGAAAGTGGCAAGAACAAACACCAAACTGAAAGGAAGCTGGGAAGGGAGATAATGATTCTCACCTGAGGAACTGCTCAGCCATAGGATAAACTTTTATAGTGTAAAACTGGAGGAGGGAAGGCAGCGCCATGGCTGGAAACCATAATGATATCTATAGTTCCTAAAATGCCTCAGCGATTTCTGTATTTAAGAATTTATGTCTCATAGAGCACACAGGCTGAGAGGCTTCCCAGAGCAACCTGAATTTAGTGAAGATACTAAGGAGGATTTATTAACTCACTATGAAACCAGCACATAGGAAAAGAGGTAGAATCTGTACACAGTGGATGGGAGCTTAAAAGAGCACTGATTTGAGCCAGCAGGTCAGTGAGACTGCTTAAGAATAAAACAGTGCAGGATCTGGCTCATTGACTCATTGTCTTTTAAGAGACAATCAAAGATGTATACTTGCATATACAGGACCCAAACATGTGCCATCCCAGGACATAATCCTCCGGCTTTCCTGAGTCTATTTAACTGTATCTGTAGTACTAAACTAAACGAGGCCAGGGCATGCTCCTGAGTCACCTTAGTCTCCAGTGTTTTTCCAGCCTACCCAGCTAGCACTCTCCCAGGCAACTGCTCATCATAGTTTGGGAATAGCATCAATCAGATGCTAGTTTCTTCCCAGAAAGCGGAATGAACATGTCTACTCTGCTTTGGAAAATAAGAGAGTATAAACCATGGATGTGAGCCATGCTGTAGTAAGTGATTTGCTCTCAGGCCCTAAAATTAGGCCCTGACCCATTTTATTTACTAATGCTCTTTGACTAACCCTCTACACAAATAAAAGGGTATTTTGGCTCACCAGGACTATAATAAATTGTTTGGAAAATTCATTAGTTATCACTGTGAACCTAAAGCTTCTCCCTCCTAAGAAGCAGCTAGCCCACATTGTGGCTTATAACAAGCTGATAAGAGAAGTCTGGGCCCCCAAGGTTTTGTAAGATAAAAGATTTAACTGGTAATTCACTGCAGCCTGCAGGGTGTTTCCAGCTGGGCCACTGTCTTCTGGAAGAGGCCAAGGCAGCAGTTCATACTGCTTGCTGTTTGGTCAGCCAAATGCCACAGCCTTTACCTGCTGAACTCACATCCTGGAGCCAGTGCAGCAATTGGGGAAGTCAGAGGCATACTGTGCAGTGCAGCACCGCTGCACTTCCACAGTTTGGGAAGGTGAGAAAAATGGGTTGTCCTGTAACTGAGTTGCAAAATTGGGCCATAAGATCCTTTAATTTCTAAGCTTTTATAATCAAGATTAAAGTTATCAGCAGGAGTACAGTTATAATAGACAGGTAGTTTCTCCACCTCTAGGGCATCTGTGCTTCACCTGTAGGTAAAAGTTACTGACAAGTCAAGTCTGAGAGCTCACCAGCAGAACAATATGGCATCTTTTCAGAAGCAAGGTAGCATCTGAAGTCATGTTTTCACTTGATCAATGCATTCATATCTGAGGAAGACATTCTGAGCACCTGAATCAATTAAAAGTGTTCTAGTAAACCCAAGCATGTACTTCACATATAACTCACCATGCCCTTGCTCCGTGCTTTTGGAGAGTGCAAGTCAGCAACTATAGCTGTGGAGAGGCTGACATTCCCTTTGCTTATTCCACCTACGATCCTGGAGAGAAGAAAAACGCCAAAAGTCCTAGAGGCAGCCCATAGTGAGTATGATGTTATCAAACCTATCTGCAGAAGCAAGAAAAGGTTCTTTATAAAGCAGAGCAAAGTTGTATCATTTCTGCACATTTCCCAAACATTTTGTTTTTTTTCAACAGGTGCTCCAAACCCCATATAACAGAAATGTCTGAATATACTGATACTGCACTATGTCCTGGACAATGATATACAAGAAGTAGAAACAAATTTTATAGAGATGTTTGATTACTGACAAAATTAGAAGAGCTCAGAGAGAGCTAAATCAGTCCCAGGCACAAAACCACTTTTGTACATCCCACTCCATTTGTTTCCAATGTCAAGAGAATTCTGAGTTCAAAGTCAGAAGAATTCACAGTTCTAGCCATTAAATTTCATAATCAATCATATGCACACACGCTTATTGAATTCACTCTCCAGGATACAGAATAAGTGGAATTGTATATCATTCACTGCCAAATTCCACCATGTATGTATGCACTTGCTCTGCAGTGCTTCTGTAATTAGAAATCCATACTCTGACCAGTAACAGAAAACGTTCTGAAGAATGTTTCTAAGAAGTAAATCTTACACTGCTATATAGCACTCCCTAACCAATAATCCCCAGGCTCTGTGAAACAGGTCATCAAGTGATCAACCCTCATTACTCACTCGGGGAACTAAAATATACACGGATTAAGTCTAATATTTATAAACAGCGCATCTGAAATCATAATGCTGTACACAAGCAAAAGGGATTTTGGAAAATCCCAGAAACAGACAGGTATTTTGGTGCCTTCTATGTACAATTCTGGTTCTGGGAAACTCAGCTTAAGCACTTGGATCTGCAAATGTGGCCAAGTGACTTGGCAAAAAGCAGTCAACAACCAAGAGATCTGGAACATTCAGTTTCCCAATCCTTTGTGCTAACCACAAGATCCTAGTGCCTTCAATTGTGTATTGAGATGGCATGACTAAAATCAGCAAGTGACACATACCACCGTCATCAAGATGACAGGTCTCCTGCCCAAGCAGTCTGACATAGCACCAGTGAGGGGAGAGGAGAAAAACTGTAGGATGGAAAAGATTGAGCCGATCAGACCTAAATCAAATAGAAATACATACATCATTAGATTTGCTGCCTTCATCTTGAATACAAACACAGCCAACCTGTTCTAGACCTATCACACCACTTTAACATCACACTGTTAAATGTAAAACAGCTACAAAGAAGCTTTGTCTCTGAAACTAAGCTACCTCTAAAACACAGATCTGGTATTGTTATTAACTGAGGTGGCACATACAGACAGAGCAGATACACAGTCAGAGCAGAGAAACAGGTATGAACTGGATGATCCACTGGTTACTTCATTGGTGAGGAGGGGTTTGAAACTCACTGGTTATAACGGAATGCTGATTCTCCAACGCTTTCCTGGCTGACTATGTACATTTTCTGTTCTTAGAGCAGAAATAACACAGTTTTTAATAGTTACAGTGCTTTTAAGATTTTCTTTTTTTGATTGTTTAAACCTGATTCTGTCACATTTAATTAGTTTTTCTTTCCTTTTTATCATGGAAAGGGCATAAGCACTGCTCTTAGTGAGGCACCCTAAGAAGCAGGAGCGATTCCAGACTCCAAGAGTCTTTTGAAATCTGCTTCCAGCTTCTGTGATCTTTATTTCCTCTTTTCTCTTGCCATTTCTAGCTTCATACACTTATTAATCTGCACTACACTCTCAACAAGCAGGCATGATAAAAAGCCTTGCTGTCACTGTCTTTCTCTAAAGGAAAATCTGGGTTATCTGTCTCAGCTCATTCAGCTATCAAAGCTTTAAAAGGCAGAAGAGAGACCAGAAGTTCTGCTCACATCAGTTTTGAGGGAGGCAGAATACTGATACTGAACACCTTGTGGAAAACAGCCTATGATAGCTCAAAAAGCTGTAGAAAAAAGTCTTTCAGAGTGGTACGCTGGCAGTTTATTTTAATGGGAGACAAGTTTTAGTCTTTGTATTTCTGGCACTGTAAAAACACCCAGATGTGCCCCTCCTTTTAGTGAGCTGAGGCCTCCCCCAAGATAAGCAAAAGGCTTTTAAACTAAAAAATAAAACCCAACCACAAAGCTTCATTAGAATATAAATGCGAATGTATTGTTACTGCTCAGTAGTCTATTTGGGTACAACAGAAAATTTATAAACAATTAAAATTAACCCAGACATACTCTGAAATCCTAGTTTCTTCACAACTGTCTACATAGCAAGGAGCAAAAGAGCCTCTGATGTGTAACACAATGTACATGTCGCTGGATTTCCTGCACTTGTCACACTGGAGCTCACTCACACCAGTGTCCTAGTGACTTCAAATGCATCTGGACCCTGCAAGTCAGCAGCTCTGCTGCTTTTAATAAGACTAATGAGATTTAGAAGCAGTGCTGCGCTACAGCTGCCCAAGGGGAAGGTAAGACTTGAACTCACAAGCTTCTATTTCCAGTGTTTCCCACCGACTGATCTCCAATCATGTGTAGATCAATTGCAAAGAGAGTAATTTCTGTGCCTGTGCAGGGACTAGCACAGCAAGCTCCTGACCCTCAGCTGCAGGCCTGTATTTCTGTAGCAGCTGTAGAACAAATTGGCAAGATCACAGGATAATTCAGATTAAAAGGGACTTCTGGAGGTCACCTATTCCAGCTGCCTGTTTGTAGGGTCAGCTGTGAGATCAGATCAGATTGTTCAGAGTTTCATCCAGTCAGAGTTTAACAACTTCTGAGGATGGAGACTCCAAAACCTTTATGCCCAGTCTGTACCATTTCAAGGGACTACTCTTTCCCACAGGCAGGACTTCACGTGTCCTCACTGAACTTCGTAACATTCCTGTTGTCCCATTCCTCCTGCCTTTAAGTGTCTCCAAATGACAGAGAAGGGGCTGTCCAACTCTTTGTTGCTATCAGTGTGATAAAACAAAAAATCTTTTATAGCCTACTGTAAGAGATGTTTTCTGTGTTATTTAAATCTAAATCTAATAACAGGCAAGTATGTTTTTTGTATTCCTTGACATTTTCCTCATTCCTCATAACCCTTAATTTTTCCCTTTGTTTTTTATTTTTGGTCTGTTAGCTTGATTAATCTCCATACCTCCAAATAAGACACTGTTGTATTTCCGCTCTGGAGGTATCCCAGCCATCACTGCAAACCAGTCCACACCACGTTGCAATGACAAGTAGAATCCATCCTGCAAAACAGATAACTGGGAAATAGAAGCAAGAAGATGGCCTCTGTGTTTTATTTTCAAAGAAAGCATCAGAGCTGAGTGAAGTAAAGGCAGTGTTAGATGATTCCTTCCCTCTTCCTCCTCCCAGGGAAAATTTCCTCACTGATCAGTTGTCATAGGCTAAAAATAGCTTAAATTGTGAATGCTAAGAGGCAGCAGATAATTGGGGTGGGGGAATGTCCAAATTTGAACTTTTTTAAAGCATACTTGCTAAATCCTGAACTAAACAAAGTGGCACATCCGGAATCTTTCAATCAAAAAGGCAACATGAGACATACTGTATCCCTCTGTACACAGACTGTTTAGCCTGGGAGAGCCAGGGGCATGTAGGTCCAGAAAGGTGTGAAAAAGAATGGTTCCTGAAAAGAGGAGGAGGACTTGAAAAGAAGGGGACCCTGAGAAGGTCTTCGCTATAGGAAATACACTGGAAGTGGAAGAAAATCCTGAAGATCAGAGCCCATGGTTAGGATTAGAGACAGGGTTGTAAGAAAGACAAAGCCTACAGCTGCGTTTGGAGTGGGGTTAGAAAGGGGCTACAAGATGGAGGTGTGGGCTGCAAAAATAATTCTCCCAAGACAACATTTTGTCCAATAACACCTGAGAATGGTAACTGAGAGCATCTGCACAGCCAGTAACCAACACTACTTTCTGCCCTGTTTTCCCAGAGCAGCAGCCAGCTCCCTGCTAAGAATGGAAGTTGAGACATAGTGAACATGGTGCTGAGGTGGAAACAAGTGAGTGTGTGAAATACTCAAGTAGGGTTAAAGCTCTCATCTCTTTGGTTTTTAGATAGATCATAGGCTCATAGAATAGTTAGGGTTGGAAAAGACCTTAAGATCATCTAGCTCCAACCTCCCTGCCATGGGCAGGGACACCTCACACTAAACCATCCATTACAGGTTGTCATTTACTCTGTCTCAGCAGTAACATCAGCGCAAGTCACAAATGCACTAGTAATTACAAGGACTAGCTCCTAAGAAGTAGCTGAATATTCCCCCAAACAGCTCCCTCATTTTAATGAAAAAGAAAGAGGGAAGAGTCTTATTCAGAGTCACAAATGCAGTCCATGAAACCATTTAAAAGTACTGGATATTATTATTCTGCCTACAGCTAAGGCAGAAAGCTAATGCCTAAAGCTAATCACTTTGCTCCAAGACAAGTGATTTTAATCCCATCCTTCCCTAAATATCTCATAGCTAACATCTTCAGCAGGCTGACTTTCTTTCTCTGTTGCTTACCTCAGTCTGGCTGTAATAATCAAGGATGGAAGGAAACAGTGGCAAGATGAGAGCAAATCCCAACAAGTCGATGAAGAGTGCCAGGAAGACAATTGTAATAACACGACTAGAGTTAAGTTCTCGCTTGTCACTGATGGAGCTGTTGCTGGTTCCTCTCTCTTGTGGGGCCATGTTCCCAGGTGCTCTGCTTCTAAAAAATTCCATTTACAACCAGTCAGTAGGAAGCTTTTTGCAGGCCTTTCATGAGAGTATCTTGCTAATTCATTCTCACTTTGCACAGACTTCGCAAACCCAAATATAAGCTATGGCTATATTAAGCTACCTGGTTTTCAAGGGAAAAGGAACCTCATCTCTCTAGTCTTGGTTATTAGTTCAGCACCAAATTGGCTCGCCTCAAGAACAGACTATGAGGGCAATAAGATAAACTCTATTGTAGGAGCATCGCAAGTAAAACACAGAATTAAGGAGCATTTAGAGGTGGTTAACATACGAGCAATGCTAGTACAACTTTCCTAAACGTTTTCAACTCAGCATTACAGTAAAATAAATAAGAAAGGGCACTCTTGTTTTCAGTATCTGCATTCATGTAACTAATGGGGTTTTTTTATGCCTTCAGTGTATACTAGAAATGACGAAAGCAATAACAATTAAAAAAATTGAGGCATCAAATGATTAAGGCAGCATTTTTAATTTGTCAGAAATAACAGAACCCCCAGCTCTTTTTTGGTAATGCTCCAAAACTGTCTTACAAGTCTTAAACAAGGATTTAGGCCACATCATGTTCAGTATTTATCAAAGAAACCAGCCCATATCCTGAAAAAAAAAAAAAATCTAAGTTTCAACAAGTATCAAAATCAAGGAGTAATACACAAACTATGAAACTACAAAGTTCAGAATTGTAAAACATTACAGAGTCTCAAGTCATAAAACAATCAAATCTGCAGTCCTTTTTACTGAAAAAAAAAAACAAACCTGAACCTTGTAGTTGTACTACAAGGGCAAAAAATGAGACAGAATTTCCTCTAACAATGTCAATCAATGACAAAATATCCATTGACTTTGATGACTCAGGATTGAAACCACTGAGCAATTCTTGATATAAATTATTATCTACGCAGGGCACTTGTGCATTTAACATCGTATTTTGCTAACTGAAGATCATAATACTTCGTTATGCTCAGCAATAAATATTATTGTGACATTTCTTTACTGTGGATTCTGTTTACTAGCACTGAAGCCTTATTAAAGTTCAAACATCATGAGGTAAACATGGAAGGGGACACACCTGCAATCCATTTATTAAACTCCTGCCATAATGCTCTTAAATCTGCCAGTGAACAGAAGAGCTTGGTTATGTGCAGGATTCTGTTATATGAAATGGCAAGTTATCAACGCTATAAATATTTAGCATTATTTGTTTACCCAACTGATACAAGAGCATCTGGAGCCAAAACCAACCATTCCTTTCGTCAAATCCTCCTTAGGTCTAAGAGTTGAGGGATGGGTTCATTGTTGCAGATTGTATCTCACTTTTCCTCACAATTTGTTTATTCACCCACTGAATTATATGACCAATGTGAACTTTATTCCAGGGCTATTTACACAAGGTAACATCCTTTACACCTTACCCTCATGGCCATTTCAGCTAGCGTGCGGCTTGAACCTACTGATGCTAGCACTGACCTTTCATTTAGCTCCACTTTTGGCTATGTGGTTCCAATTTCCCTTACGCAATATCCCAAGGTACTACATGTTTCTGCATTTGTGCTCCATCAGTTTTGCTGTTCAAACCTCTCCATATTTTATGCTAGGCAGGAAACACCAAACATTTTATAGGCCCTGGCATCCTGTCAGCAAAAACAAAACACTTCACCCCTACCATGACATTTGATTTCTATGAGACATGTTTGAAGAGGGGGGAGGATTTTCAGTTTAGGGAAGTTGTTTGTCTGGACACTTGTGTCCCTGATTCTCACTTGGCTCTACCCTGGTTCTTCCCAGCCATCCCCTTCAGGATGTGCCTCATCACTTCTGCATTTGACCAGCTGGGTTTGATGCTGGGTTTTGATGCTGTGCCTCTCGAGAAGGGCTCAGCAGCAAAGCTGGCCCTGCCCTAATGCACAGACTGAGATTTGTCATCTCCCAGCAAGAAGAGTTCCATTCTTCTGGTGTTTTCCTACCACCCTGTCCCCCGCTCTGGAGTTTCCTAGGCCCGGCTTTACCTGCTAAACCCTGAGAAGGCTCCACCGGCTCCTTACCAAAGTCCTGATTCGGGTCAAGAGCACGAGTTTCAATTGGGAAGAGAAAAGCATGAAAGAAAGACGATAAAATAAAAAGCAATTTCCCAGAGCAGCCAAAGCCCGAGGGCAGCGGGGCCGTCGAAAGGGAAAGAGTCGGCCCTGGAGAGCAGCGGAGTCCGCGGCGATGACCCGCTGTGACCCACACAAGGCACCCTCTGCCACCGCCCCGGGGTCCCGTAGCCCTGCCAAGGAGAGCGATGCCCGGCCCAGCCCCAGGTCCCGGTCCGCTCGCTCCCCTCTCCCCGCCGCAGGCCACCTACCGCTCCTCAGGGGGCCAGGCCCGCACCAGTGAGCGGGCGGTTCCCCGCTGCCTGCCAAGAAGCCGTCCCTTGGGGATGCTGCGGGCGGGCGGTGGCGGCTCCTCCCCAGCGCACCGGCGGCCTTCCTCTTCCGGCCGGGATGGTGGCGCTCCCGCCGCCGGGGAGGGAGCCCCTGGGGCCGCCGCCGTCCCATCATAGGGCGGGCTCCCCTCAGCAGGGCGGGAAGCTGCCGCTGCTCGGGGCTGAGGGGACATAAAACCCAAACTGAGGGACGTACCTCGTCATCAGAGCCCCGCTCCTCATAGATTAGTAGTTAAACTGGGTATCTTGTACCTCAGACCAGCGTTCCTTCTAGCGCTGAAGACTATAGTAAAAAATCCGTTCCCAGAAGAGAGGTATCTTTTGTTAGTTGCTACATAGCCACGTTCCAGCAGCAGTTAGGTGTAGGTCTGATACATCGGTATTTCCTGGAACCTGACAGAGAAAGGTAGTTGCATAAAGAGCATGGAAAGATTTGATATTGATAGCACTGTCCAGCATGGCTCATTTGTCTAGCTATGTCTTGTGTCCAAGCTGCCTCATTAAAACATGGTATACGGTTACAAGTGGGCTAAACACATGCCATAGTCTTAAATACACAAGGATCTGCCAACACAGTGTGCGGAACAAAGGAATACGGATGTTGAAAGGACTTCTGGTTCCCTTCAAAGTAGTGCCATGCCATCGGTGGTGTGGATTTATAGTTATTAGCTCTCAGATGAGGACCTGTCCCTCACCAGTGACATCTCTGCCAGGGATTCCAAAGAAGCTTATCAAATGTAACATCAGGATTAACATGCCAGCTAGATCAAATAGTGAGCTGCTACTCTTATGTTTACCCAAGCATTTTACGTCCTCAGTTTGGTCTGAGAAAAGGAATTTGGTAGGTATGGCACATACTGTGAAAACCAAACCGTTACGCAAGGATCGCTACTGACTCAGAAGCAAACTTCTGCTTTGAGGTGCTCCATTTAATGTCTGGAAAATATATGTAGGTATATTCTTGTGGCTCTGAATTACTGTGTGTAACTGACCAGGCACCATCTGAATCCAGATGCATTTACGAAAAAATAAAAAATAAATAAAAAAATCCAGCTCTTCCTATTGTTAAACCCACCACCCTAAAGCTTTTGCAGATCACTGAGCTGAGCTGTTACTGCAGTCAAGCACGTCATACAGTCCTGCATGTAAACACACTGTACTGCTTCTAAAACTAGATAGATGTGGAAGACCAGTGCAAAACTTTGCAGGTTTTATAAACAGTATAGTAACTTAAATGTTTGGTTTAGACTCCATTTATTAATACTGATTTATGTCAGTCTTGGGTTTTTATCCAAGTAACCCATTACAAATAATCAGTCATTTTAACTATGCAAGATGGCATAGCCAATACATTTAGGACTAAGAATGTACCCATTTAGTTTAGATGACAAATTCAGAGACCAAAAGCAGCCCGTTTCCGGGAAGGTTTTGGCCCCTTCAATATATAACAGCTCACAGTCCCAAAGTTATAATAAAGCTGCCAAATGTTTTATATCATAGCTTTTGTTTCTCTTTTCCAAATGCCCAGAAGGCACGTTAGGAGGAAAGCAGCTCTGCCAGGTCCCATGGCTGAACAAGCTGCGTATCAGGAACACCAGGCTCTGCACAGCAAAGCTCTCTTTCTGCTTCACACCAAACCCCACCTGTCCAGCTCAGGAGCAGCCTCAGTACCTCCGCGTAGTAGAAGCTGATGGCAAAAAGAGATGGCTTACACAGAATATGGTTACACCACGGTAGGTGATAACTTCTGCAAGGCATGACTGAGAATATCACACTTCACACCAGCTTTCAGCTGACAACCAGAAAACCAAACAAACAAGAAAGCTTTTCATGCTGTCATAAATAATTTATGCAATTTCTAGGTGAACAGTTTTATTGTTACCCTATTCTTTACAGGATTTATATTCAGGATAGCTATTCTCTGGGACAGCTGGAGTTGACAGGTAATTACCTGAACTAAATGCAAACCAGTAATTTCCCTTTTCTCATGTCTGATGACTTGATTTAGTTACAGAATGGTTTCTTTTTCACTAAGTAACAACAGACTTATAATTGCTAACAGCTGTGTCAAAAGGCCTGTTACAACAATTTCTGGTTTAAGAGCAACAGAGACAAGAGAATAATAATGAATATGATTGTGTTTAAGAAGCTCTACGAGAAAGGGTTTGCTGACTAAGCTTGTCGAAATCCTTTGTAGTCCAAACGTTCAGACCTTCCTACCACCTTCTACAACATGAAAGCACCATCACTGCCTAGCTGCTATGGTAGCTACTATGGTAGTTATGCAATAGCAAAACTATTGGGCCATATTGATTATTAAGCTGAGGCAAAACTAGGTAGTCCTGCTTTCCCAGTCATGTTAAATACTCTATGTTATGAATCGCCGTTAGTACCAGGTTTATAATATTACATCTGATTTTCTATACAATTTGTACAAGTGCATGCAGCAACTTGCATTCCACATGATTTGAGACATAATTTTCAGTCTGGCATTCCTAAACAGGTATGTTAAGCTTCCTTGTCCTTTTTCTTTGTTCATCAGCAGCATTGCAAAATATTCCTGTTCATTCTCTTGTCCCTCAAACACTATCATCCCATTTTACTTGTGTCTCTCCCTTATTTTTTAATTACCTCCGTTACTGAGGAATAACAAGCAGCTGCAAGTGGTATCAAAAATCACTGCCCCAGGATCAAAGTGTAGCTGTCAGCCTCTGTGATTTTAATACCCTGCTGGGTAAATCCTCTGAAGCTACTTGCTATTGGAAAAATAAAGTCAGATAAATAAACAATAATACTTTTTTGACAGTTTATTTGTTCAAAGGAGAAATAATACCGGGGCTAAAACCCTGAACTGAAAGTGCTGATTTATAGCATGAAATAGGAAGTTGCTCCTTCCTCATTATTGCAGTCTTAAGTTTTTGGCTTGAATGTATAAAAAATTTTGTTTGGTTTTAGGTTTGTTGTTTTGGGGTTTTTTCTTAATATATTTTTTAAGTAAAAAGTCCATACTGTGTCAAATGGAAATAAGACAGGAGGTATAACTAACCTTCTGAGATACCTTTCAAGTTTCAGATTTTGGAATTCAAGTTACTGATTTTGGAAAGGTTAACTTAAAATAGATTTCTTTTCAGAAGTGTGAATGGTTTTACTTCAAGCTTACTAACTTATGTGACATGAGTATCTCCCTCACGTGCACTTAGTATCCAGCCTATTTTAACACTCGTAATACAACTGGTTTTGCAAGCAAAAAATTCTGGTTATAATCACACATTACTTTCACTGCCACTAGCCCTTCAAATAAAGTGCGTTTCTCTTAAGGACATACATAGACAAACCTTTAAAAGACTTAACTTTCAAAGATAGTTTTGTCACTAGTTTCAATGTAAAGCCTTAGATGTTTCAACTCATCCCCTCCTAGTTTTAGTCCTGCTTCCATCCCATTCAAGTCTCATTTGAAAACAAATAGAACACAGAAAACATTTTAAGCCAGTCTGAAACAACAGGCCTAACTGTTAAATCATATTTACTGACAGGATTTCACTGTCCACTTCAGACAGCTATGAATACACTGAGGAATCCTAGTTAACCACCCTATTATTAATAATAATAGATTATTAATTATATATTAAGAATCCCAAAGCTGTGCTCAATTCAAAACTTACTGAAGAGATGAACGGACATACAGCTTTAACAAAGGACTTCTACTTGAAAGCCAGTTCCATTACTACACTGAATACATGAATTAGAATGTCCTAATGCTACAGACTAAAATGTAACTGCTTAAATTGCAAATATACCACTGTGAGAGCTGCCTGCAGTTGTTCAGTATTAGAAAAGATAACAAAAGGTTTCTGCTGTACAACTCTCTGTGTGTAATTCAAGTTAGACTAAAACCTGGTCTCACACACCTCAATTCTGATTATTCATCAAAATATTCTCTTTTATTAAAATAAACAGAAGTATACCACATACAAAAGTGATATTTTATTTTATGAAAACCTGTAGATTTTTCCAACACGCAGGTTCACTTCTTCAGACAGATCTGATGATGTCTCCTCAAAAGGAATGCATTCGAAGAATGCAATTAAAATCTGTTCGGAGACCACAGGATTGAGCTATTTTATATGGCAGTAAAACCAGTTTCCCACTGTAGTCCCAATTAATTCTTCCCTTTTTTCCTTTTCAGTGCTTTCCATTCACCTTCCTGTGTAGAAAGGCTACCAAGAAGTTCTTTCACTTTTCTTTTTCTGGCTGCATCTCTGCAAAACAACCAACCAACATATACAATATTTCAGAACGACTGTATTAGGGAAAACAAGTGTAATTATAAAAAGCCCCCCAACTCGTAAATTTCACTCCCACACACTTTTAAATAAAAACATTAAAAAAAAATAATCTGTATATTCTTAAACTAGAGAAATGAAACTGCAAAGTTGAAAACTCTTTAAACCATAACTATTGAAAATGTTTGTTTTCCCCAAATTGACAGATTATATTTATTTCAGTATGGTTGATCATTATTGTCTTGGCACACAGGAAAGAAATGAACACAGAGCAGAAGAACCTCCAAACTGGCGCTGGAACAAAGGTTTCATTACCTCTCCATGATTTCTGAGAGCTGCATTCTAGCCAGAAACTGGTTATCTTTCCGAATCTCACGAATGGCTCCTTTCAGTTCACGTTTATGCTTGTGAATCAACTGCTTTCTTTCTTGCTCCTGCTTGCTGCCTCCGTGCTTTCTTCCAAACTCCAAACTGAAAAGAGAACATATGTGTGAGCACAAAACACCTTAATAAACCCAACTTTCTCATGTTTTAAACGAGTTTCTCTATGAATACTAGCTCAGCATTTTAATTCCTGCATATTATAGTATTAACTTGCAAAAATAAGGAGCTGCCCAATGACCATATTGGAAAACACTCATCAGACCTTCTAACTGCACATCACCATCATGCAAAGGTCAAGCACACAACATTTACACTTCAATCACCCTATGGAGCTTGTATTTTGAAGAGACTAAAAAAAGCTACAGTAGAAAAATGAAAGATGACTGGAGAAAATTGGAATCTCCCAATATATTGTAAGCTTTTTTCTGACCTCTGCAGATGAATTCAACAGAAAGAGTCTGATCAGTTACTCGGGGATAAATGTGTACTTCCTTTTGCTTTCCCTCCCTACCACCCAAACAGCTGTTCCCCTGAGATCTGTGCACAAAAATTTAGTGGAAAAAACCCCCCAGTTATCTGTTTCATGTCCTCTTTTCCAAATCCTTCGAGCTTGCCGAAAGTCCTAACATTTAAACACACCTTCCCTTTTCACCACGTGTTGTTTTACTTACACTTTCATAATTTTAGGTGTATACTGTTTCAATGGCACTGGCTTCCTTTTCTCACATATCAGTGGTGTGTAGTGTTTTACTTTGTTCTCCAGCTCTTTCAGAGCACTGTGGTACCATTCCTGAAAATGCAAATCAAATTCCAATTTTAAAAGCATATCAAAGACACAAGCAACTGTAAATTGAATCAACAGCAATGTTCTCCCCATATGTTCTTTTTTAGGGTAAAGCGACTGCTATTCAATAGGACATTGCTAACACTAAAATGCTGTAAGCTTCCCAGGCTGGATAATTGTTAAACATTTTGGAAGTCTATTAAGATGGTATCACAGACAGTAAGAAAGATTTGTAGTTTTACTTACCACAGAAAGAAGCAAGACTAAAGCCAGTCTAACTCCAGCTGCCTTTCAGGGTTATTTTAAGCATTATTGTTCATTTTATTTATTTTGATGGCAAAAAATATATGCCATTTTGCATCATTTGCATTACATGTTCTCTAAGGATAACCCATGATAACTCTTTGAGGAGGACAATTCTGATACATTCAGAAGAGACAGACTAAATACTGGAACCTCATTGCTAGAAGATAACACAATTGTCTTGTTTCAAGGTAGCTGACTAGGCATCTTTATGTTAGATTTTCTGATTACCTCATCAATTTAATGCACCTATTTGGCTGTACCAAGATCTTACAGATTCATTACAGAAGTACAAGAGCAACTGCATGACCAGACTACTGTTCTTATAAATTAAGTCACTCATGGAATGTTACCTTTATTACATGCCAAGTGCTGTTCTCTTCAATCAGAGGAGCAAGACAAGATACACAATGAAAACATACCTCGACTGTAGCAATAGGACAAGGGATAATGGGTTAAAACTTAAACAGGGGAAGTTCAGGTTAGATATAAAGAAGTTCTTTACAGTGAGGGTGGTGAGGCACTGGAACAGGTTGCCCAAAGAAGTGGTGAATGCTCCATCCCTGGCAGTGTTCAAGGCCAGG
>JANHGB010048069.1:0-14315 GCA_026283785.1 Coracopsis vasa
ACCCAGAAATTTACCAGCACATTTCTCAGGCTTCTGAGGTTATTTAAAAGCCAAGTCCACTGTTAAACTTAGCAGATCAATTTTAAGTGCAGTAACCCATGTCTTGGAGTAGACTACTACTCCTTCTGCAAGCAATGCTTTAGTGTTGAAGAGTCATTTATTTGTCTCCACATCCAGAAGCTCCAGATTGCCTCCCTGAAGCCTCAGTAAGCAGAAAGTCTGTCACACCTGCAGGCATGTCCACCTGCTTAAACAGGGAAAGCTTCAAGTAAGATTTCCCATGATCCATAGGTATTTGTAGGAAAAAAACCCAAAAATCCCACCACCACTAACAACAACAGGAACGCTCTTCTAGATGTCATCTTCTTGAAGGCTGCACTACAGATGTGAAATGTGCATTTACTAAGAGCCACTGAAATATCATGCAAGCAGCAGTACTTAATATCTAGGAAAGTAGTTTCTAACATGACATTGATATTCTTTTGCAACGTCAGAGTATGTAATCCACTACAGAAACTATGCACCTAGACAAAGGCTTCTGAGGGGAGGAGGGTAACAGCAGGCAACTCAATCAATTATCCATACTTCACATTCAATATACATACACAGCAAGTTTGCAAGAAAAGTTGAATTGAGCAAAAATACAATATCATTTTCATTCTACTGAGGGGAGTCATCAGATGACTGATGTGAGTCATCTTACTGAGTCTTGATGAAATATGGGCTGACATTGACCTTCATTCAGACCTTCAGATTTAGAACACAGTGACCTCAATAGTGTAACACTCAAATTACTTTAACTACTCCACTGTTGTAGCTTGAGAGCAAAAAACTCTAAAGTTGTACTCTCAACACTCTGCTCTTTGTAGTCACAACATAAACAAAGAGCAGTCAAGTAATTCCTTGTGGCAAAAGATCCCGTAAGAATCAAAGCAAACACACAATTCCATTCCCCGTGTGTGAGACGACAGCAATTTAAGTGACAAAATCAGGTAACAGATCAGCCCTTGAATACACCAGCAGCAGACGGTTAAGCAATCAGATAATAAAGTTCTTACATTATTCCTGACACTAAAAATAGAGTGCCAAAAATGGCACGAGCACAATTTCATGAGTAACTACATACCTGCTCTCCTTGCCTCGATGCAAGCAATACTCATTTCCTCTTTCAGTTCACGATTTTCATTGGCTATAGCTTCACCTACTGTAACAAATCTCCCAACTGCCAGGTTAACTGCTTGGCCCACTCGTTGAATTGCTTGCAGAGTCTTGTCTGAACGCTTTGGTTTATCCTTATGATTAATAAGAGTAGTTATCTGTGAACAAGAAGAGTTAATTAGAACTGCACGCAAGAAGACATTTTAACTTCAGCATTAAAGGCAAGTTTTGAACTGAACTCAGTAGTAGATTTTTTTACCATACTTCACTAATAAAATTTAGTGTTGAGTCATGAGGCATCATTTAACTTCTCAGAGAATGAAAAAAATTTGGAGTATGATTAAGTTTGCTCATCTGCTGTGATCTCAGCTCATCTCACATCTCAAATGAACTGAGGACTTCTTTTTTCCCCTCCTATTTGCAATATCAAAATAAGCTGTCCTAGGTCTCTCAACTGGCTGTCACTCTACAGACGTGGTAAAAGCTGAGGAATCCAATAGCAGACAAATCAACATAATTTTGTGTCTGCCAGCACTGCAAATCTGACAAAGTTTTTGTACTGCCAGGTAACTAAATATACTCATCAGCTAGGATTCTGGAGCTTTGGTTCTTTTAACTAACATAAGCCTTTATAAATAATGCTTTATACAACTGATTAAGGCAGGCTTTAAGAAAGAATGAGTAGTAGCACAGTCTTTAAATAAAAAGAACTATTCATCTTTTAGAAAGAATCTGAAGTATTTGAGCCCTCTCCCCATTAAAATATCCACTGTACTCATAACCTAAACACTCTCAATTACACCTGTTTTCTAGAATTTAGAACAAGGTGGACATTTAGATGCATGTTATCAGTAAAACAATTTGTGAGGACATTCTTATTTTGAACTCCAAATCTTGTATTGGCTTTTCTGCCTGGCACTACACCAAACTATACATTCCTTCTTGGATCACACTGATCAGAGATCAGGCTGGACACAGGCTGCAGGATATTGAAGATTTGCCCAAAACCCCAAGCATGAGGTAACAAAGTGATCCTTCTCCCACCCAAAGAGAAAGGCAGGATTGCAGAAGTAGGTTCTTAACCAAGGCATTAAATGAACATGAGAACAGCATGCAATCCTGTCACTCAGAATTAACTAATTACAAGCTGCACTACAAACAGTATAGGAGCTTTACATTTTTGGTATGACAACCATATTCCAGTGATATGAAGGACAGAAGTTGAACTCTGTAGTTTCAAACATCCTACACCAGCATAAAAGCCATCCTTGCATCCCTCTCTCATTTTTGCAATCTGATGTGGGTCAAACCTGAGTTGTGGAGAAGCTGATGTATTCCACACAATCAGTTGCCCAGTCCAGTTCACTGCATAGCTGCTTGAATACTTTTGGTGGCAAAAGGGAAAATGTACAGACTGAAGAGAGAAAGATGGGCAGCTCCTTTCAGCACTAATGCTCCTTTTAGCGGCAGCATGGTTTAAAATGCCCACACAACTGCATTGTAAGTCACATCCCCAGGAGCTCAAAGATGTCTGCTGAGACAACCTCAGAATTACATGAATTACTTAAGTGTTTGAACACCTCAGCTGTACCAGCTTACCCACAGGCGCTTTTCCCTGTTCCTCAAAATAAATCATCATTCACTCATACATTCTTCTATCTTACCAGTCAAGCCTATGGTAGGACAAGAGCATAGAAGCTGCACCTGTAATGCTCACATTGCCTCCAAGCACAGAACAGGAAGCAGTGTAGGAACTTTACCACTTCATAATTTGATCAATGCCCAAGGCTTACCCTTCAGATATCACTAAGTTGTATTTCTGGGGGAGGAAAAAGTAGTGGTGCTCTTTAACACCTTACTGCGGCTTGTTTTCACTGCCAGGAGCTGGTTTAGCAAGTCTGCAGTATTAAACTCTTTGCAATAGAAAATGTCAATACTTCATAGAGCACTTTGCACCAAAAACCCCCAAACAAAACATTGTAGATGCTTCAGGTATACCAAACTAGCAAATACCTGACACTTGACAGCAGCTAATCTAACAATCCCAGCTGGCCAGTTCTTGACAAGGTATGGACAAGCAAACCTACAGACAGAATTAGACCAAATGCTGAATAAAACCAATTTGAAAGAGTCACAACATTGCTTCCTCAAGATTTTTAAGCAAACAAATCCTGAGCAAACAAAAGGCTAATATTACATCCATAGAGTTAATGACTCCTCAAGAGTATACATAAAATAGCACTGGTCTACGATAAATAGAACACTAGTTGGAAGTATGTCCCGGCTGCAAGGTCACCTCCCACAGCATTTTATGGCAGTTTCTATACAGTTTAAACATGTTCTGCGTAACCCTGAAAAAAATGCTTACGTCACGCTACAGAGTGAAAGGAATCCCACTGTCTCTTAAAAATCAAGTGCATTTGAATCCTATATGTTACTGTAGAGGTATGCAAATAATAAAAATCATGAAGATATCACAGTTTAAGTTGTTTGAATAATGTCTTACAAAACATTTTCAGAAACTCTTTCATTTGAGACACGGGTGAAGTTTACAATGGTACCACTTCTTTAGCACTTTCTTCAAAGAGGATCATCAGTTTTGCAGTAACAGACATCGTCTATACCCACTCACATAAGGTGAAGCAGGAACCAGCAGCTGTTTTGGCAGATCAGCTCATGAAGTTCAGCAAGGCCAAATGCAAGATCCTGCACCTGGGTTGTGACAATGCACACTGGGAAATGGATGGATTGAGAGCAGCCCTAGAGAAAAGGACTTGGGTGTATTGGTGCATGAAAAATTACATGTGAGCCAGTAACATGGGGTTGCAGCTCAGAAAGCCAATTGTATCCTGGGCTGCATAAAGAAGCACGGCCAGCAGGTTAAGGAGTCGATTCTCCTGCTCTATTCTGGAGAGACCCCACCTGGAATATTTTGCTCAACTCTGGAGTCCCCCGTACAAGACAGACATGGACCTGTTGGAGTACATTCGGAGTTGGGCCACAAAAAGTGGTCAGAGGGATGGAGCACGTCTCCTATGCAGAAAGGCTAAGAGAGTTGGGCTTGCTCAATCTGGAGATGAGAAGACTTCAGGGAGACCTTATAGCAGCCTTTCAGTAGATAAAGGGAACTTATAAAAAAGGACAAAGAAAGACTTTTTACCAAGACCTGTAGCCTTGTAGCCCCCCCTTGTTCGGGGGACAATGGTTTTAAACTAAAAGAGCGTAGATTTAGATTGGACATAAGGAGGAAATCTTTCATTATGAGGGTGGTGAAAACCTGGCACAGGTTGCCCAGAGAAGCTGTGGCTGCCCCATACCTGACAGTATGCAAGGCCAGGTTGGACATGTCTCTGAACTACCTGATCTAGGGGAAGGTGTTCCTGCCCATGGCAGGGGGTTTGGAACTAGGTGATCTTTAAGGTCCCTTCCAATACAAATCATTCTGTGATCCTACTGTAGATACCCACTAGAGTAGCTTGCATATGCAATTTATATAGAGCAGCTGAGGCTTTGTAAATACCTCCTGTAATAATGAACTCTTAGTTAAGTAATATAATTTCTTCTCAGACTGGGTAACTTAGGACCACTACAAGTAGTATCTGCCTAAGTAACTTTCTTAACATTAGAATGGAGAGAAGTTTGTTGAGCTCCATCAATTTTTTTTCTCAAAGTAAGAAACTATATGGATTGCCAGTTAAACATTGTGAGAGAAACTACAACAGAAGTTGGTCAAGAAGTTTGAAATATATCAAGACAAACAGCTTCATATAACACCTTTTTCAAGTGTGATCAACATTATTTAGCAAATGCAGCCTGTACTAGAATAGTAAAATTTACATATGCTTGTTACATAAAAAGTAACAAACACTCCAGAAATAGTAGGTAAGTCATTATAAAAGAAAGAGATAGATGAAGATATGAAATACAGATCAGCTAAAGGAAAAAGGGCTGTCTTTGGTTCTAGAAACATGAGTATAGACATATACCAAATGTAAAATGCTTAATAACATCAAAAGTGCGAGGAAAGTTCTTCAGATACAGATGGACTTCTCAGAACTTGCCACCTGCAGAAAACATTGTTGTGCAAATGAGGAGAATGTATAATTCATAGAATCATACAATAGTTTGGGTTGGAAAGGATCTTACAAGGTCATCTAGTCCAACCCCCCTGCAATGAGCAGGAACATCTTCAACTAGATCAGATTGCCCAGAACCACATCCAGCTTGTCCTTGAATGTCTCCAGGGATGGTGCATCCATCACCTCCTCTGGGCAACCTGTGCCAGTATTTTACCACTCTCATTGCACAGAATTTTTTTGCTCAGATCTTTCGCTTTCCTTCAAGGAGTGTAAAGAATGACAGGTATATACCCAGGTATCTCTATCCTCCATTTAAAATAAAGTTATGAAAAAGCAGAGGCAATAACAACTGCAGGTTCAGATTCTTTTCAAGACTTAAACTTATAACCAGCAAATTAAAAATATGTTTTCTTTTCCCTGCAGCCCACCCAGCTGCAACCAGATCAGAACATAACTGGTTTCTTTCAGTTTTGTTTTGGTTGGTTGGGTTTGTTGCTGTTTTGTTTTCTCAAAACAAACCTGTCACTCCAAATACATTATCTAAGCTCTCCTTTAAGCTTAGCGCCTCCCAGGTATTTAATATGTTGTATTCCGATCATGTATTACCCAGTCACTAACATCTGTGGTGTCTGGGCAGGAGTTAACAGCTGAAAAGATTACCTCCAAGTCTCTTTGAACTAGAGTAATACGTTACATGCTGTTTACTCAAGGATTTACTGATCAGGTCATAGAAAAGAAACAGTCCTTTTGATGGTACTCATGCTCCGTTTAATGTGAGCTCTTACACTATTTCCCTGGAATGCTTATCTGAGATTTGAGACAATCAGTTTAAGGAGTGTGCAGTCTCAAGAAACTGTCAGTTACAATCTTTTGTTACTTGTTACAAGGAGCCCCAGAAAAGCAGCCTTTTCCCCAAGTACTTCACTGAAACGAACGATTTCTATATAGCCAGGATGCATCAAGACCTACTTCATAATTTAGAAAAACGAGCTCAGTTGCGGCAGTTTTAGCAGCTGTTTTCAGAGCTTTCTGAGAGTGCCAGATACTGACATTTAAGTCGTTATATGCTTCCTGCACAGGAAGCATCATGACAGCATGCTTAGCTAAAAATATTCTAATGTCTATTTATTATCAGTGTAATTAAGTCTTGTATGACAGAATTAAGCGATACTTAAAGAGATTTCAGGAAGTATTTACAGATAACTATAAATAAAAGCAGGGGAAATGTTGCTATTTCACAGCCGCTGCTACAAACACAAGACTTAAAGTGAGAAGTCATATTGGAAGATACCCTATCCATCTTTCTCCCTGGTGGATATTGTGCTTAATACATAGAACGATTTAGACTCTCAAGAGTAGTATTTGAGATGTTTACTCTATGCAATGAGGATTAGCATCCTTAAAGTAACAGCTCCTCTTCCACTTTGTGTATTTTCTTCTCTCTACTTCCCATTAATTTCATAATGGTAGCTTTATTGGGGCTTTAAGCATCCTGGTCTGGTGAAACGTGTCCCTGCCCATGGCAGGGGGCTTGGAACTAGATGATGTTTAAACCTTAACCATTCTATGATTCTAAGAAAATGCAATCGCACTACATACTAAAGAAGGAGCTACAAATCTCTACAACAGAATTGTGCTGTAGAGTAAATTCAGTTGCATTTGTTAGGACATGTAGGAAACCTGGTCAGAAAGACCTTTCCCACACTGTTCATACTTTCATTAGTTCATCTTGAGCATGTGGGCGGGGAGGAACTTCTAATATTACATTTTAGGAACTCGCTCATTAGGTCTTGCGCTTAAGGACAAATAGATCTTCAGACTCATTTAGGCAGACAGCACCACAAGTTGTTCCAACACCCACATCTGCTACAGCATACAGCCACACATGTGAGAGCACACAGAAGCAGCAGCTGGCATTTGACATCCAGTCCATAATGGCTACAGGCAGAACTGTCACATAGATTTCTCATCATAAAAGACGAAATTACAGGATCTTGAGACGTGAACAAGGACTACCTGCTTACCTGTCCTAGAAATCAAAAGCCTGTTAAGATCAGATGACCACCTAGACATTTTTGAAAGCCTTCCTTAGCATTTTTTATGATTTCAATCACTCAAGTATTTTTTAGAAGTCTAGCTAACGTGCAGATTTTTAGAATTGGAAATTGGAAAGCCTTACTTTCCTACTCAGTTTCCACATTGCGGAAAACCCCTGCAAGCAAACTTTGCAGAAACTCAACTTTGAAAGTTTTCAAAGGCTGGAAAAGAATAATCAAAACCAGACACAACTGCATTAACTACTAATGCACTAGTTTATTGTAAGAACCCATATTAGATTTATCCTGAAAACGTTATTTAAGACAACTGCCTCTGCTTTACAGACACTTGAACTAGAACAGTTTCTTTAACACATTGTTATTTCATTGTTATTGAAAAGAGGCAATCAACCCCTTCTTGCAGAAGTCACACAGCCCTCAATGCATCATTCGGGAGCTCGAGCCACCAGTTCTGTAAAAGAACAGCTTCCAAGAAGTGGTATGAGCCTGCTACCCCCTATTTATGTATTTTTCCCATAGAGCCTATGCACCAGTGTTTAGAAGGGCAGTACAAACACACTGCACGCCAAAGACCTAAAAGTTCTGTTATGTCTGTGGTATTTAGACTGCTGTATCTTTACTTGAGGGCTTCTTAAAAGCATCTTCTCATTGCTTTTGTACACATCTTTCATAAAAGCCTTCAGGGAAGCAAATGAAATAAACTAACAACCTGCAAGTTGGTTCACTTATCTGCAGGCAAATGCTAACATGCTTAGGGGAGCCTCAGGCAATCTTTCACATGTAGTGTTTAACCACCTGATAGGCCACCTCTGAAAGGAAGAAGGAACAACCCAAGACCTGCAGTGACAAGCAGAAGCTGACAAGCAGCACAAGAACAGCCTTACCAAATCAGATCACTGGTATACCTAACCTAGTATCTTATCTCCTATCTACCCAAACATGCATATCTAAAAAAAGAACATGAATAAAACAAGCAAACGAGACAGTAGCTATATTGCAGTTGTAACCAGATTTTTAGTTAACTGCAACTCGTATATTTCATTTTAAAACACCACAACATTTAATTGTGCACTTCTCACAAGCACAATAGCTTCAACAAGTAGAAAAATATTATTTGGAAAGGGTGAGAACAGTCTTTTTCAGATTCAGGCTTCAAAACCTACTCTTTGTAAAGCTTGCAGGAAAGACAAAAGTACACAACTTCAAATTCGAATACACACCTCGGATTGTCAGTACCACTGCTATGTACTTGTTACACATTCTTGGAATTGTTAAGAGATCAAAAGAAAGGATTCAACACACAGCAAGACTAGTAGTGAACACCCTTTCTTTATGCTGAATGCATTCCTAGAAAACCAAGAGCCCTTTAAATTTCAAGATCCAAACCAAACACAATCAAGAAAATTATCCTCTAAAATACAATACAAATGGATTTGCTCAACCGAGATGTAGTACTTTGATGACACCAATTTATTTTCTCCAGTGTGCGTTATTTTTTGGTTTGGGGATTTTTGTCTTTTTTTTCAAAGTAATAAAAACTCTGGAAATTTCAGAAATCCATCTTCACTGGGATTAAATTATTTCCAACTTTTTTTGCAAGCTGTTGTGAAAAGGAACTCCAGAGAAAATAAAAAAAATGAATAAACAGAGCTGATCAGTTCTTGCAACCTGGGGATTGTTAGATATTATGTGGAGGTTTGAACTACTTTAATAATGTTACTAAAGTAACACTGTAGAAGAGAAATAAGCTTGCTTTTTAACGTTCACTTTTCAGACTCCTTAAAATCAGGGATCTCCAGTGGTCTGCAGATACAAAGCAGAAAAGTACGCGAAAACTGACCTGCACTCCTGCCATCCTCCTTACTTTTCTCCACACACAGAAGAAAGGGATCACTAGAGAATGCCCAGTGAGACCTGACCACCAGTCAAAACTACCTTATTTACTCTTATTGTAAACATTGTAAACATACCTAACAAGTCAGAGAACAACCCTATCTTCACCCCAAGAAAGGTGCCTTCAGAATGCCTATAGAAATGGGTGAGGATGATAAAGATCTTTGTTTTCAGACAACTCCAGTTAGAGCTTCCTTCTCTTTCTGAAGAGATGTAGAGAAATTCACAGACTGAAATTTGCACCTTTGAGCAACTTGACATGAGCTGGCAAAACTAATTTTTCAACTTGAAAGTCCAACTGAACCTCTTCTGATTATACGGTACATGAACCAACAGGTATACTGAATATCAGAAAACATGTTTACCTACCATAAAATGATCTAAAACCTAAAGGGCCTCTACTGTGAATTGGCTTTCTAACTCAACTGCTGTCTTGAAGTTTGCTGAAATGCACAACTACCTCATGAGAAAAAGTGAATTTAAGCTAAGAGACTCAATTTGTTTTAGGGGTAGATGAACCAATATATTTTCCTCCCCTCCTTTTGCCCTCCAGTTCAGTATCTTCTTACCCAAATGGGTAAATTAACAAACAAAGCTATTACTCTTTTTCATTTTACACCTAGAAATCCTGGGCACAAGCAAGCCTAAGAAAATAAAACCAACTTGGAGGGAAGCTCGTTGTTTAAAATGTACTTTCAGATGTGGTCAAATCAGATGCAGACATGATTTCAGCACTAGAGAGATGCAAATCTCAGAAATAATTCCATTTACTAACATGATCAAGTAACCTCAAACCCAGAGACTGAATGGCAAAGTATTATTGTGGCTTTCCTCACTAACTTGCCTTTGCTAACTAACCTTTTACTGCTTGAGCAAACAATGCCTGAGCCAGCTCTGAGCCGTGGAATTAAAAATTCACATACTGTAATGCAGCAAGGACAACACACTGATACCATCTGCGACTGAGAACTTTCTATGCAAATTGGGATTGGCTCCTGAAAACGCAGAAAAAGTTGCTCGTTAGACCCATAAACAGGCATCTTCACCGGCACAAATACCAGCCATTCAATCCGTCTTGCACTGCATGTTGCAGAGAGTTCCTCCAGCCTTTTTCAGAGAAGGTTTCCTTAGCAGCATTTTAGCATACCACTTCAATTCAGAGCAACACCTGGTATTTCATCTTGAAAAGGACACACTTGCCCTAGGGATTAACACAGAAATACAGTGTGCTCTGGAAAAGACTATGCAAATCCAACTACTATCCACCTACAGGAGTGCAAAACAAAACAAAAACTTCATATAGTCCAGGAACCATTATCTGATTTATGTTAAAGAGCCTGTATATTCTTCTGATTGCCTCCTTGAAGAGCTCAAGGGCAACAAAAACTCATTCAGTTGGAAAATCCAAGAATATTTAATGTAACATTGAAACACACTAAAGAATCTTTGATAATTAAAAGCGAACATTTCATACAGTGGTCTAGCTCCTACGTGTTAAGCACTTGCAACTTTGGACAGTATTACCCTTCTAAATGATTTTGACCCCTGTGAATTAAAAATAAATAAATAAATAAAGACACCACTCCAAAACCTGTATTTACAACATTACATTACTGCAGCACAATTTTCATTTATTATTATTTGAAAATACAAGATTGGTGTAGTTATTCATTCTGCTTAATACAAAACGTCAATACAAAAATGTTTCTCTAAGAGAAAAAACAAGTGTTATTTTTTATTTTTCTATATACATCTGAAAGAACTGTGAGATTTGTTCAAACATGATTTTGTAACTTGTGTTTAGGACTTATTTTACCATTTGAGAATTCATTTTATGTATAAAGCATAGAAATCATCCCATTCACTATCTAAAGCAGATTAACATTTACAAGTTGGCACCAGAGTCTGTAACACTCATTTACCCCACCAGCTTTAAACAAGGCTGGTGATGGAATGCAATACCATCTAGTGAGTAAAAATTACCATTAAAGGCTCTATCTAGCAAGGGTTATGCGTTGTCAATGAATTAATAAATACAAAATAAATCCATGCATAAAGCCATAGGCTCAGGGTACCCTACAGTAGTTTTACTAAACTATAATCAGAGTTGTTTGCAATCATTAATTCATAATTCATCCTTTGGGGATTTCCCTACCTAATCTGTCTAAAACCATCTGTTAACAATGCTGATTAGCAAGAAGGCTGCTCTAATTCTTTCTGTGCAGGATCACTGTGAGGCAGTTTTGATTTAATACTCGCTCTACTGCAGAACTACAAAAATGTATTTAATCTATAGAAAACTCATTAATCAGATCTCATAAATTTGAAATATAAGATTCCACTGAAAAACAGCAATTGATTTTTAGCTCTGTCAGTAAGAAGCATCTTCAGCTACTTGAAATGCTAGTCTGACTCATCTATCACATCAAAGACTAAGGTACTGAACATTATAAAGCAGTAGCCAAGTAATTCGAAGCCAATTTCACCATCCAAGGGTTCACAAAAAAAACCCACCCTGAAACCACAGCTATTTCATGGTAGTGCTGTTGGTCACATGATAAAACATGTAAAACAGAATATTAGTGATATTAACATTATTAATTATTAATGTAGAAAAATAATTTCATTTACCTATTTAGGATACTCTAAGGTAGTCCTGTGCTCCCCAGCATACCTTGAAAACCACAATTGTAAATTATTATCTATTTCCCTCCCACTATTTCATAACAATGTAGCTTCAATGACTAAATAGCTTTAAATTAAAAACTAGCCTCAGTAAAGGGAAACCTGCAACCACATCAGCCCAGAAATATAACTGTGACTAAAATAATCACACTACCTACAGCCAAATGATAAACTCGTAAGATTAACTTTTTTGCATAAATCAAAGAGAAAGACTCAGCATCCTTTAGGGGCACTGAGTACCAACTGTAGGCTGCATAACAGCTCAGCTGCTGCAAGCTTCATTTTCCAGAAAAAAAGAATTTGTATCAAGTGGAAGATTTGTAATACAAACCACAAGCTCACAACTTAACCCACAAGGCCTATGGAACCAAACGGAGGGGAAGAGTCAGTGAGTTAGTGACTAACTAAAACTAATGAGGTGCAACTTTGTACACAGGCAGCATACCACATGCTTCCAGAACAGTTAATGCGTATGACTCTGCATCCATGGCAGTTTCTCTGTGGCACAGGATGTAAACTAAGAAGAATTTAGCAGGAGGTTTGCTTCACTCAGTACAAGTTACAGTGCAAGCCTCTACAGCATAATTCTTAATTTCATTACTCAACAATAGTGGCAATTCTCAAGTCTAAAGTGAGCACCAAATTAATTCACAAAGAAGAAAATCCTGGAAAAGGGGAGAAACAGGTTCTCAAAGCTTGCAAGTTACCAGAAGTACTGAACAATAAAGATTAGCACTTTTAGCATTTTAAAAGGAGGGCACTCAGGAGTGCCCCCCCCAGATGCACTGAAGAAAGCAATGAGTTTAAGACAAATATGGATTACACTACCTTTTCCGAGAAGGAATTTTACGTCCTCCAAAAAGAGACATAAGGGGCAAAGCACAAGCCCTGGCACCATAAAGAATCCTTTAGCATCTTAGAGGTGGGGAGAGGAAAAACCTGGAGGTACCAAAAAAATGCCTAGTGAGGCTGCCAAGGCAGTCAAGGGACTTGCTGGAACAATTCTCTCAGTCTATCTGCTGCATGGGAAATTGAAGTTGAAATGCACAAGAGCCTGGCCTGAATGCTGAAGTTCAGGAAGGGAGTGAGGTTACACATATTCCTTAATTTTATTAATGTTGTCCAGAGAGTATATGAGACACTTCTATTTAGTCTCTAAAAGAGAGAGAACAAATCTGAATTCAAAAGTAGGTATGCAATGAGATTGTACTGCAGTACAATAATACGACTACAATAGTAAAACTGTGGAGGAAAAGCACATAGGAAAAACATGGTGTGCATCCCCTCCCCCCCCCACCCCAGTTTTTGTAGACTTCCAAGAATAAAAAGCCAGTGATATCAAGTTATAAGTCTAACAGTGCTCTTACTACAGGACTTCCTGCTTTAAAGCTGTTTGCAAAAAAAACATTAAGACAAATCCATGACTGAGTAATTCCCAAGATTACTATTGCAGCTATTAAGTTTAGAAGAAATGAGCACTCATCAAAAGGTATCATGTGTATGTATCTCACTTACACAGAAACCTCTTACATAGGTTTTGGCCAGTGTTAGCGCTACATGTGTACATCCCAAAAACATAAGCCTTCTGAAGCTCCTTTGCTACATCCAGGGGAAATATCCTTCAGTAAGGAAACATACTAAGGTCCGTTTCTACAAGCATATTGAAGAACTGAATGTGAGTTGCTGTTCAGAGTTGTTCTACTATCGGTTGCAACATAAGCAACCTAGTAGGTTCCAGTCACCTGAGGACTTCCAAGCCAAGACCACAAAACAGCTTTCCGAAAGACACTACTAGAAAGACCAGCGTCACGGAACAGTAGCATGCTGAACTCCATGTCTACAGTTTTAAATCCCTCTCTTTGATAAAACATGCTTGTTCAGTTCCATGGAGAATAACATTAGTTCCACTAAACATACAGTAACTTATCAGCTATTACAGTGCATTTATTCAGGACTTATAACTCCGATACACTCAGTTACTTAACACAGCTTTGCCCCATCCGTTGGACAGACAATAAGAACAGAGGAGAGCAGTTATTCATATTTGTGCTCAACTACAAAAGAAAGTGAAGCAATCTCTGCTCCAGAATGTATCTATGTGAGGTACGCAGAGAATCTGTGTGGAATCAAAGTGACTGCAGAAGAGGTTATGAAAATGTTAGATAAAAAGGACTGGAACAACTTACCAACATTAGATGCTATTCACTGAGATTTCAAGAGACTTGAAGACGCAATGGATTATATCAACTTTCTCATGCAATATCCTGCTTGAAACTACATTGACAGATGAGGTATGAAGTTTGCCCAACAACTTTGGTACATGGCAAATCCACAAAAAAATTGGGAAGAACAGAAGTAGCAAACACCCAAATAAATATGTACTGGCAAAGACTCAACACGGTGTTTGTTAAAGGAATTCCTGCCTCACAAAACATTGATTTCT
>JANHGB010048072.1:0-39798 GCA_026283785.1 Coracopsis vasa
GAAGTTTAGATTGGATATAAGGAAGAAATTCTTTACTGTAAGGGTGGTGAGGCACTGGAATGGGTTACCCAGGGAAGTTGTAAATGCTCCATTCCTGGCGGTGTTCAAGGCCAGGCTGGACAGAGCCTTGGGTGACATGGTTTAGTGGGAGTTGTCCCTGCCCATGGCAGGGGGATTGGAACTGGATGATCTTAAGGTACTTTCCAACCCTAACTATTCTATGATTCTATGATTCTATGTTTAGGTATAGTCACACCTATAGTCACACCTACATATAGGTGTGACTGTGCCTTTTCTAATACATCGTGCTTGGTACAAATGTTGCTACCAGTATGCCTTTTGGGGTAGAGATTGAGAAGTTTACTCTGAGTTTCCAGAAAATCTAGCAAGTAACTTTTTTCTTTTTTTGTTATTGTTCGAATACTAATATCAAATGCTATTTCAAAACATAAATTAGAATCTCAATCTATTTTGGTCAACTGGAAAATGTTCATTGTAAGTAATGTTCTTTGAAAAAATTACCATAGTCTTGACTTCTAACTTTTGCTTTTCCCCTTTTCCATACAAACGGCTGCCAAGAAAAATAGTAGAATGTGTTACATGAACTAATCCCAATCATTAGTCTTTTAGAGGGTTAATGTTACTTTCTTTTTTCTTCCTTGCTTTTACTCTGTGCTGACTAAAAAAGAACACCAAAGTTCAATGAGTGACAAATCATTACAGACCATACAGTGTAATTAAAAAGCACAGCCATTGATCAGCTGTGAGCTAAACCTGAGACAAAAAAGTGAGAGACCCAGAATAGCTGGCAAAACTTCTCATTGAATCTGTCTGAAATGGAAGATGTTCTCCCTGGAGGCATGGAGCGTGGCCCATTGTGCATTTCCATTAGAGATACATACTGACTCAGAGCATGCCATTGATGTTGGCCTATTTATGAAAGGCTGTTGAAAGAGGTTTCAGAGTTAATTGAAAAGAGCTGTTTCTGAAGTAAGGTAACTTCAAACAACACAGCTCAGAAATGTGTTTTAATGGACTGGAAATCAGTGAATTTTCCATAGCGTACATGAAATAAAAACGGATGGCACAAACTGAAAGCTGTGTTGCCATTTGGTAGGATTTCTATTATTATTATCATTATCATAATCATCATCATCACCAACACCACTATCACTATCACTATCATTATCACTATCAATAATTAATTTATATACAGTTTCTCAATAGACAGTGATAAAACAGCTTCACTCTTGATTGATTAGAGGATCACCTTCTAGGGTCTGTCAAAATTTTCATTACATGCATTTATTTCACACATTTATAATACAGGATGCCTGCAGAAATTGTCAGGCTTGTGCCATTGTCAGTAGATGGAAAAGCTCTTTCAGTTGTCAGGTAGAAGTAGGTTTCAAGGCCCTCTTTTACCAGGGTATGATGAGTTTAAAATGTGTTTATTCTTAACGATATTTCCATTTTAAAATTAAAGCATATGCCTAAATTCAAGCATGTGTTTATTCAGGCATTTGTTTAGTCTCTGCCCTGAGCTGAAGTCTTGCACATAAGTTTGTATTTAAGCTCATGCTTAAATAAAAGACTTTTCAGCAAAACATGCACCTGAATTTCATAAACATAAATAGTAGCTGAGTATATGTTTAAATCTCAGCTTGTGATTAAATACTTTTCTTAGCTGAAAACAACATATTTTTAAATTATTTTTTAAAGCTTGGCAATGTTCAATAAAAATAGGAATAACTGAGCTGAATTTATTCCTTCTTTTACATTTTTTTGCAAGAATTTAGAGTTAGCAAGAAGGAAGGTAACTTCTTGCCCCTGAACGAAAGGAATTTAGACAACTATATGGTATTCAGGTAGAAAGGAACAAGATCAGATTGTGAGATACTTCTTCAGGCTGATTAATACTTAATATCTTGAGAAAGCTCATAAACCCCAGTGAATTGCAAAGGAAAGGTGAGAGTAAAGTAACCCAGCACTCAGTATAACACAAGCAATAATCAAACAACTTCTGACATGGAGCTTGAATGATAATGAGCATTTTACACTTCCATTCTACTCTTAATGCTCTAAGTAATTCAAAAGTTCTGTTGAAAACCTCCCATGTTCCATTAAAAGAGATGACCTCACAGACATTAATTAACTTAATCTCACAAAATTCATTTGAAGTAAGGAAAAGCTATTGCCCTCATTTTTAAAAAAGGAACGAAATATGAGGATAATAATGACTTCATACAAAACCCACCAGAATCAGTAGAAATATTTAAATCACAGCCTTACACAGTACTACCTTCATTAACCATTTTATCTTCTGATAGTGTTGATTTTCTCAAAGCTTCACCTCCCAAAATCAATAAAAAAACCTCAAAACATAGAGTTTTGAAACTCGATAGAACACTCAACATTGATTTATCTCTTTAAGCTTAAGGTTATTTTTTTATGTTTTAAGGCTGCTGGGTAAGAAAAAAAAAAAAAAAAGGAAAAAAGTAAAACCCTGAAACTTGAAACACGCTTAAGGCACCAAAAAAAAAAAAAAAAAAAAAAGAAAAACAACAAGGAAAACTCACAAAAATTATTTCAGTTTTAAATAAAGAGAAATCTCATTTTTTAGTACTGTCATGACATTTTGGCATTGAAATGACATTTGAAAATTTGTGGTTTATAATCACAGATTAACATGTACTTAACTTCTCTTTGAAGTTACTGTGGGTAGTTACATACATAAATTAAGAATGTGCTGCTTGTTCTGCAGAAGTGAACACAGACCATCAAAACAAGAAAGTGATGAAGGCTATGATTGGAATATAAACGTAAGGACAACATAATTCCTTACTTAGGTAGCTAAACAGTTTGAATTTTCTGAGCCATTAAATATTGAGCAATTTAATTTTTTTGACATTCCAACACCTATACCTGGAATAAGGAGAATTAGGCACTGTAACCAAGATTACTAACAGTTAACGTGCACACCTAATGCAAAAAAAAGAAAGAGGAGATAAGGTGGAAAGAGTTGAAAACGGAAGGGACAGCTTGAATTTCTCTGCCCAAGACACATATTTTAGAATAAGTATTAAATCCAACTGGGAAAGTTGGATTCAGAGCTGGAGAGTTTCTCTTCATGTGTTGACAAATGCAGTAATTGGAGGAAAGGGACATTTGGGATATCCAGATGTGGAGCTTGAACCTGCACTTCACCTCTTCAGGAGGAGTGCTCTAACCACCATTAAAAGAAAAAAATATGAGATTGTTTCTCGGCATTTCAGTCACAGCCAACTGTTAAGTGCCCAAGAATCCATAGCCCTTGAGTCCAGAAGGTATTGAATAAAAGAGCTTAATTCTAACATTTGAGCATGGAAGTGTGTTACTCTATTCTAGCTCTTGCTCCTGGAACATTTTGAGTTTGATTCATTTGGCCAAACATAAGCTTCTAGTTAGTGTCGTTGTCACCTGGAAGTGCTTTTTTTTTTTCTCTCTCTGGACTATCAAGGAAGCTGAAGGTGACAAACACAGATGTAAACTATTTGAGTATAGAATCACAGGGCTTGATTCAGGTGCCCACACATGAGCACCTAGTGTCATTTCAGATGCCCCCAGTGTCCTGCTTACTCTCTAGCTGCCATACACTACAGGCATGATACAAAATGTGCCCACATATCCATTAGGCTTAATTCAGAAGACTCATTCTCCTTTCTTCTGCATTTTCTTTTATGTTTCTTATATACTTTCATAATCCTAGAATAGGTGACAGTCCTCTTTCTGCTCTCAGGCCAGTAAGTTGTGTTATAGATGTTCCAGGGATGTATGCTCAAAACCCTATGGGTGAAGAACAAGAAGCACATCTTTAATTTCTTGAGATGTACTCAGATATTACACAACATATCACTTCAATTCAAAATAATGTAAACAATGTAGTCTGACAAGGACTAATAATAGAAGTCCTTAGAGTTGACTGGCTCTTTACCTTTAGACAGGAGTGCAGGTCCCAAGTTATGCCTAAGTGTTAGACAAAAGACCTATATCCACAGTGGCAAAGCGTTAGGTCTCATAAGATATTTTTTAACCAAAATCTTGAGTGTCTGAGGAATCTTACATTCCTAAGCAACACAGACAGGTTTCCTGACATGCTGTCATGAGCTTAAGTTCATTAATGATAACTAACGAACCTCCATGCTCAGCTGATGCTGAATAGCTGATATTCAACTTCTATAGTCTTCTGAAGAAGAAATTGTGATTAAGCCCCTCTGAAAAGTAAGTCTTCACTTTAGGAGGTTGTCTATCAAAGCTGTAACTCTAATCAAGGGAGATTGTGTTGGCACAGAATTTTTATTTCATAGTTTTTATTCTTTCCTGGAGATTGTGAATATTGGTGAGATGTGATGCCTGTGCCATAAGGGAAAGAACTATACTGAATGAAGGTCTTAGAATCATATGGTAATATTTGCTGTAGTTGAATAACTTTTGGAAACAGGCCAATTTGTTTATCTTAGAACTAATTATAAGTATACAGGACACAATCAAGGTAAACACACAAAACTCATCCTCCTTGGGAAACAGCACTTGTCACACATTTAGTAAATAAGAGGATGATAGAATGAGGTTTTGGGGATGTCACCCAGTAAGCTCCCAAAGAACAGTTCAAGGCAATGACAATCTTAAGGCTAGAAACCTAGATGTCCAGCTTTATAAAGTTCCTATCAAGGTATTGCAATATTGTTCAGGAGGTAGATAGTAGCAATCTGAAATGAACTATACTTTCTTAGAATCTAACTTAGGGAAAAAGTTCAGACTGAATGTCACCTAGTCATTTAATTGAATCAGAAATTAATTCCCTAGGGTCAGCTGAGATCGAAACATAAGCTTGACTATAATCAGCATAACAATGTTAGCAGAAATTATGCCTCTAAATGATAGCACCTAATAGAAGTGTAGGGCAAAGTTTCCCTAAAGAGGTATTAGAAAAATGTGCTTCCTTTTCTATAGCCTTTGATATTGGACACATTGTTTGCATATTTCAAAGTGAACTGTAAGACCATCAGATTTTCATACAAGTACCTGTCTATAACCTTCAGATCTCTTTTTACTTCTTGAGCAAACCAAAAAAATATCAACAAAACCAACAACTTCAGAAATATAAAGATGGAATCAAGTCTATATTACTGTTCCTTAATATGGAAACTCATGACATTATGTTTGTCTTCAAAGATGCTGGGCTTATTAAAAGACATCAGGGAGATTATCTGTCTTTTCCTTCTCTTGGAACTTTTGGCCATAGCCAAACATAGAACACAAGAAAGGGTATGCCAGCTGACTTCTGATCTCTCAGAGTAGAATCTTATGTTCTGCTAGAGTTGATTTGAAAATAAAATCTATAGGATAATAAACAGTAAGATCTTAAGTTTATCCAACTTAGAAAGATTGTATGTAAGAGGATATAAGTACCTCGGTAAAGCATTATAATACTCTAAAAAAGACTGTTGTAATCATCCTAGTCTGGATATGAAACTAGTAAAACCATGTTAGATCTAAAACAGTGTGTTTTTAAATGTGTTCTAAGTCCTGCTCATAAAGGGGATAAGTGAAAAAGAAAGGAATGCCTATAGATATCTTTGTTAAAAAAAAATCAGTGAATCAACATGGGAAAGTACATGAGAACATTATAGAGCTGGTCAAAGAAAGTGATTTTTTAATGAATAATTAATAATGAACTGTTGAAAAAATTCTCTAACGAAGCAATATGTCAAAATGGCACTTCACTGAGCTCAGATTTGAAAGATCTCAGATTTTATAGGCTTCTACAAAATCCAGAGCAGAATGCCAAAGAAGCTCTATTTCCATTCTTGTTTGTGTTGGGAGTTCTAGGACCTCACAGATATATCTTTTGGATCTACCACAGCCTGTGGGCCTCAAGTTTTGGACAGATATATCTAACATTTGTCCCATCTGTCCCATTTGAACAGATATATCTAACAGTACAATTGTCTCAAACCACTCATGAGAAACTGAATCAGTCTGTGAAAATCTACTTAGTGGAGTGGTAATCACTGGAGATCTACTGCACTTTAACTCATGCTGAAGTGAGCAACTTGATTCAGCTACCTACACTTTGGTATTTAGTGCAATTTAAGATATCCTAGGGCATCCACATCTTCCACGCAGCAATAACTGACGTGGCACAAGACCTGTGAGAGACATAAGCTTTTTTACCTGTTTGAAGGATAGTAGCATACCTGAGAGCATCTCAGCTAGCATTTGACACCTACATTTGCTTCTAAATAATGAAGCAATTAAATATTTGTGGAAGTGGATTAACCTGCAAGTGAAATCCCACCTTAGTTTCCTCTTGTATTTAGTAAAAATATCAAGGAAGATATAGCTATCTAATGCACTGTTGCTAAATAATTCTGTATGATATTTCAGCTAATTGCACTGCAGGAGTAAGGACAATAGTCATCACTAGTTAAATTACTTCATTTTATTTTCCCCATAAATTTATTGCCCCATAAATTTAAAAATGTTGTGAAAAACAGATTTTTCATAACATTTAGAAAAATTAATTTTAATATTCCAATTTAATTTTAAATATCTTGGGAAAGGTAACTATACAGTTTTGTCTCAACTATGCTTAAATTGCAAACTTCTACTTCACTAAGTAGACTTAAGAATCTGTACTAGCAGCTAGCAACCAGCAACTTTACTTGTATGAATTTTGTTTTCCAGATCCTACTGCATTATAAATATAGTAACTGTAAACGCATACATTTGTAAATACATTTATTAATAAATTATATGTATATAATTTATAAATGCATTGTAAATAAATACAATAGTGCTATTTATAGTGCTATATTATAAACATATAAACTAGTATAACTGTTAATAGCAAACATGCAAGCTACCACGTCTTCTGTCTTTCACCTTTAAATAAACATCTTAAAATGTGCCTTAGGTAAGATTTAAGATATGTACATGTATAGACAAGTACTTAGTATCTGTAGATGTTATGTTAAGGCATAAACTCATTTTTTAACATCATATCATTCTCCATCTGTTTTCTGAAGAAAGGAAAGACCATATGCAAAGCACAGATTCCAGTGCGTGAAAATACAGCTAAAGCCTTATTTGCACATTGCTCAGTAGGATATTTCTTCAGCTGTCTCTGCTAAAAGACCCAATTCCAAGAAGCTACGGGATGGTGCACGCAGGAAGATTTCTATGCTTCTCAGGAGCATCAATCTGGCTCTAAACTAGTACTGCAAAGTCTTTCTTCCTTTGAGACACAAAGGTAGCAGGAGTCTCAGTTATTATTTTCCTTTACCAAACATTTCCAATTCTGATGGTATTTTAGATGTTTCACTTGAGATAAACCCTCCTCTGTTGGTGCCTATCTTGCCATATTGACAATAGAGATGGCTAAAGTGATTAGTTTAAACCAGATTCACAACTGTTTTACAGTACTCTAGATATGTGTTTAACTTATTAGTTTCTATCACTAATTCATACTTATCAAAGGCTCTGCTGTAGTGAAATCATGTTAAGTTTGCATATGTACAAATGTACATTTTATTCTCCAGAAGACAATGTGGGCAACTGACTTAGTAAGCCCTGCTTTGAGCAGGTTGGGACAGATAATCTGCAGACGCTGCTTACAATCAGAATAATTTTGTGAATATATGTGACAAATGAGTTAGTTTAACCCTGAAGATCACCTTTATGACTTTTTTTTGTTGCTTTGTCTCTGTACTCTCTTGAGTGGATATATTAAAATGAAATCTTAAATATGGACATCAGATAAACTGCCTAATTTGATTTGAGATATGATCATTAACACCAGGAATACGTTTTTTGAAAAACAGTAAGCAGAAATGCTGTAAATTGAGAAATGTACCTGAAGTAGGGTAGAGAACAGATTTAAATACATACTACAAATTAATCCATGTAAATCAAAGTAAAAGCTCAATTGTTATGGAATCAAAAATTATTGTTAGCTACCACTGGATTTGTGGACAAAGTGCAATATTTTGGAGACATTTTCCTGAACATCAGAGAAGGGTAAAACGTAAAAAAATTTTGCCTTTCTATGCAGATATATGCCTTTATGATCAATTAACTGGATTATATTGTTACACAAACAGAAATACTAACGAGACCGTGTTTGTCTCTGGCTAACTATAATTTTCCTTCAGCAGTTGAATTTCCATGAATTACCCATTGCTTTATCCTCTAGCTCAAAGTATTAATCACAATTCCTTTCAGAACAACTGCCAAGTTTATCAGTGCTTCTGATTCTGAGCAGTAGGTAAGCAGTATATCATTCTCCTTCTCCATCCATCAAGCCAACTCATTTTGAAGTCAGAGTGGGAAAGCTATGAAATTAAATAAGAAAAATATGTTAAATGTGGCTTTCCTCCCCACAAGCTGATTTTCCAAACACAGCCTAACTGTCATTTTATTCTATATGTGACTTAAAGATTCAAACAAGGCAGGAGTTCAGGCACAGTTAGAATTTTTTACTTTTTTTTTTTTTTTTTATACTTTAAAGCTGATAGCTATCTTTATGGAAAGCTTCGATATATAGCTATGGAGAAAAGAGGTGTAAATTGGTCTAATTCCACTTATCTTGCCAGAAATCACTTCTTTTCTTCTTCATTTAGTTTAATTTATATCTAAAGCTAATGCAAAATAAAACTGTATTTCAGATGTCTGAGAGCTCAAGTACTTACAGACCAGAGACAGAACTAGACGGAATTTTCATGAGAAATTAAATTAGCAAGATATAATGAAAAATAACATCTATATTTTCATCTGGGGTAAAATCCAAATATGTAAAGAAAGTTTTGAAAAAAACCCATATATTCGCACAAAATTACCAGGCCAGTCTATCCTGAGAAAAGGTTTCACACGAGCATTTCTGAGGCATACAGACAAGACAATGTACAACTTAAAATCCAATTACAGAGGGAACTCAAGTTCACATTGGATTTCTTGAATGTTCTCAATGACATGGTCAAGGAATAAATGTGCAGTCTTCGACCTTCATGATAAATGGGAAGTTCAAATGAGGACTAAGCTGGATATCCTTATTAGTGCGACTCAGGCCTCATTAAACTTAGACATAACTTATTCAAAGAATTGTATTCTGACTGGGGACACAAGGGATTACCATATAACCTGTGGCTTTGCCATAGCCCATTGACACTTCATAGGAGTACAGAAATGGAAGGAAGGGTGACATCTTACAGATTCATATCATGTCTCTTTCATCATCTTATCAAGTCCCGTGATAGAAACAGATTCTTTTCTCATGCTTTTCCTCCTAGGAGTTCCAGAATCTGGTTTTCCCACATGGTTAGGAATTTTCTTATTATCAGCCTACACTGGGGGTAGCTGTGCTCTTGGGCCAGCATAGACCTGTTCATGCCCTGTACCTGTAACACAGTTCACCTCACCATTATGTGTGATATTTGGGATTGATTCACTTGCCCAACCTTCAGTCATCTGATGTCACCTGAGATGCCCTCTGGTATCTGAAATATTTACAGTGGGTTAACAAATAGGTTTGTGAGAGGCCCATGCTGGGCTGAGCTGAGGTCAGTTGGGATACTCTAAGGTACTGCAGAAGCACCACCTTTTCATGTGTGACTTTATTGACTGAGAAGTTTCAGCTGCCCAGACTTTGCCTTCAACTGCCATCTGAGATGTTCTTAGGAATCTGGGATATCTGGCATGTATAAAAGGCATATGCTCCTATGGAGATGATCTTTTGGAGATAGAGGGGCCAAGCAGCTGAAGCTTTTCATCACTTAACATGACACTGAATGCTCTGCTAATTAAAACCTGTGGCAAATCTCCATTGCCCATACTGGAAGCTTAAACAACTAGAGCACATCTAGAATCCTGGATGTAGACAGTGGGATGCTCAATTGCCTGTACACTATAAACTTATTTAGCACAATTTAAAATGTCTTAGTAAATTTTATCAGGTCTCCAGCTATCATTGAAGAAAGACGTGAGTTTTAGAGGGCACTCAGTACCTGTAATTGGTCAGCTGAATCCCTCTACTAAATTTACATGTCTTAATTGCAGATTAAATCCCGTATTTAGCATTTATGTCCTCAGTACATTTACAGATAGCCACCGTATATTCGTATTTATGTTTACATTTCAGTACCAAAGTATGAGCTTTTCAGTCTCACTCCCTTTCACAGTCAGTGGAGGGTAACAGAAACTTCCAGAAAATTAAACATTTCCTCCTGAAACAGAATATTTGGATGTGTCTTTGAGTCACTGTACAGAGATACCTTTCTCCAATGACTGTGTTGGGAGGTTTGTCAGATTAGATCGGGTTCTTGCAACTCTAAAAACAGATGGATAACAGTCTGTGTATTTACACAAGGTTTTTGCTGATTCAGCCAGTACCAGGCTGCCTGAATCATCAGTGCTGGAAGAATAGTGATGATAAATACATAAGTCTGTGTCCTCTTTGTTCCTGTATGTACGCTTTGGTCAGTACAGTCCTTTATGAACTTCCTTCCAGGTCTTACTCTGTGGAACACAGTACAAGTAGAGATGGTTCTTATTCATGGTCACTGTGGATTTACAAATGCAATGAAATGTCAGTAGGGATTTTTGGCCACTCAGAGATACCTCCCTAACTGCCAGAGCTTTGTCCAGCTCACCATGAAGCTGGTGATATTTTCCTCTCTCCTGATTAAAATGGTCCAGCTCTTAAACAGGATCTTGCCATATCCACAATGAATCCTTGAATATTGCAGAGAATGAATTGGTTCTTGACAAAAAGATGCATTAAGAGTGAAGTTTACCAAGCTGAAACTAAGTTGGATGCTGTAAATGCCTAAGCATGGCCTGTGCTGCAGCCTCTGAGATAATACCGCAGCCTGTTCCAGGCATGTGTTTTTTTGTTCTAAAAGAACTTGACAATCTTGAAGGACATTTTCAAGAATGAAAGGACCTTATCACAAACTAAAAATGTTAGTAGGCAGGAGATGTGTTTTCTGGAGGAGGTAACTGGCACCTTTTTTATATTTCCTGACAATCTGACCTTAAATTGAAAGGGACTTGAATTCATATTTAGGAAAAGCTACTGGGAAAAAAGGAAAAAAAAAAGGAAGAGTCAAGCTTACATCTTGTTCAGAATAATAATAGCATCTAGCTTCTCTGGGATGTTTTTTGGCATTTCGTCCGAGAATTTTTTATTGAAATAGCCAGTGCCTTCTCTCTACCTCACAAAAGTAGAACTTAATCAAGCATGAGAAAACGGGAGATGAGGAAACATGAGATGCTTAATGATACATAGTAAATAAGTAACAAGGCCAGGATGTGATGGGTTCACCTTGGATGGCTTACATGTGCTCCCCACACCTCTCTATCACACCCCCTCCAGAGGGAGAAAATATCATCGAAAAGCTTGTGGGTCAAGATGAAGACAGGAAGAATACTGGCAAATCAACTTCACAGGCAAAACAGACTTAACTTGGGAAAGATTAATGTAATTTATTGCAAGTTAATTACACGGTAGAACTAACAAAATTAAAACCAACACCACCTTCACTCCACCCTTACTTTCTTCCCAGACTTCACTCTTGACTCCTCTACCTCCTCCCCACAAGCAGCGCAGGGGATGGGGAATGAGGGTTGCAATCAGTTCATGCTGCTTTGTCTCTGCCACTCCTTCTTCCTCATGTTCTACCTCTGCTCCCGCATGGAGTTTCTCCCATGGTATATAAACCTTCCCTTATCCTTCCCATAAGCTGCAGTTCTTCAAGAACTGCTCCAGTGTGGCTCCTTTTCCATAGGGTGCAGTCTTTCAGGAACAGACTGCTCCATGCTGGGTCTCCCACCAGCCACAACGCCTGCCAGAAAATGCGCTCCTGCATGGACTGCAGGTGGATATCTGCTCCACCACGCACTGCAGGGGCACAAAATACCTTACCATGGTCTTTGCCATGAACTGCAGTGTGGTTATCTCTGCTCCAGTGTTTGGAGCCTCTTCTCCCCTCCTTCTTCACTGACCTTATGTCTACAGAGCTATTTCATATCTTCTGACTCCTGTCTCACAGCTGTTGAGCAGCAGTTTTTTATCCTTAAATATGTTATCACAGAGACACTACCAATGCCATTGATTGGCTCATGTTTGGGCAGCGGCAGGTCCATCCTGAAGCTGGCTGGACCTGCCTCTGTTAGGCATAGGGGCAGCTTCTGGTGTCTTCTCACAGAAGCCACTCCTACAGCACCTCTCCCAGCCCTGCCACCAAAACCTTGCCACATCAACCCAATACAAAGGGTTAGAGAAGGAGTTCCAGGCTGGAGCTGGCTGAGAATGTTACCAAATCACCTGAAAAGAAAAACTACATCTATTTGAAAGGTTGCAGCAGTTTTATTTCAGTTGTGAGTTTAAGCTTATCACGCAGACAGTTATTTTGGCACAAGTTCGATTTATTGAGGATTGCAGGTTTGTCTGCAAAGGGAAACTTCTTCAAAACAAGCTTGACGAGGAGTTCACAGTGACCAAGGCACCCCTTTCTGTCTCCCTCTGGTTAAGTCTATGATGAGCCATGAAACAAAACTCAAGAGATGACGATCACACATGAAATGTTTGAGATCCTCACACTCCCAGTCTACCTCTCACACAGCGACATGAGCACTGTGTTGGGCTCAATTACCATCTGTTTGGTCCCTGCAAAGAGGGAAATTCATAGTCTGGATCCCTCTGATGACCATGCAGCTTGTTAAACAGTAACATTTCCATTTTGCTTCTCATCTTGCTCTACAGCATGTGTGTAACTCACAAAATTACTATTCCAGCTCACACTCATTGAATTAACCCACAATAAAATCATTCAAGTTGCTAATTCACCTCTGAACTTTTCAGAGTTGGACCTCAATACACAACAGCTGTCTATCACATACCACTCTTACATATTTCCCTTAGTGTAATCAATTTCAACCTCTGCTGTGCCAGTTGTTGTAGAAATAGTCACTTTTTGTCATTTTCTATAAAGTGCAAATGCTAGACGCCCTTCAGACACTGCCTGCTCTACACACATGGTGAACCCACCTTTAAAAATGTTTCTCATAAATCTTTTCTGTCACCTCGGTTTTGCTAACATTAAATTGAAAAAAGGGGGAAGGGAAAGGAAAAGATCCTCTACAAAGCTATTCTGCGTTTTGCTTTATAACAATTTATTTTTTTTTATTTAACTTTATTTTATTTTTAACCATAAGCTATCTTTTTTACATTGAAAAACCAAGTTATTATTTCCTGGAGGTTTACACTCAAAACCTCAGATTGTCAGTTCATTTAATGTCAATTTACTTTAATCTTCATGCCAGTTTTAAGGCTCAGCAAGAATTGACAATGCAATCCTTTCACAGCATCAGCTGACTGTGTTTTCTCTGACAGCAAGATTTCAAATCAAGGATTTAATAAACTAGTAGCTCTTCCAGTTAGTAGTGAAATGTTCTTTCAATTTCACCACTTAAAGAACATCAAACAGACCTCAGCTATACAGCAAAGATTATAGCTAAACCAGAAATGTGTCTTATTTGCATGCACAGGATCACCAAAGTTTGACTGTAATAGAGAGAAAATATGAAGAAATATAATTTTGCTTAAAGTAAATGTGCTTGTGAGTGTTCATATGTCTGTAAGCAGACTACACATATAGACTTAGAAAGAAAGTCCAAGAGATTGGAGATGATGCATACAGTGGTTAAATTACTTATTTGTGAAAGTGTTAAGTAAGTGAAATGTAGTCCTGTGAAGCTTGCATGCTGAGTTAGCTAGGAAAAGGTGTTACGCTCTCTCAGACTGGTCGCATCAACTCCAGACCCTTCAGTGCTGAGGTTAACACTAAATTTTACTGAGCTGCAACATTTTATGCCATTTTCTGTTCATTGACTGACCTATCTGCCATCCCAGCTTCCCACATCACACTTCTGAGTTTGGCCCAGTGTTCACGCACCCAGAGGGCAGGAAATGTAAAAAACTCCACCTGTGAAGCCTAAAGGGACCATTAAATTACTCAATGAAATGCATCTTTTATGTGTGCCTTTCATTCCCTGCAGGGGCATGAGGTTGCAGCTGCACTAAAAAATGTAACGAAGAAGGAGAACAAGTGATGAAGAAGAGCAGAAATTCTTGCTAGTCCACAGAAGTATTTCTGACCTTCTGGTGTAAAGTCAACACTAATAATGGAACAGTATATGGATGCACACCTCCACCCTTTGCAGTTGGATTGAGTTGATGCCCAAGAGTGTGCTCCTAAAACATGCAATATTGGGGGTCAGAAGAGGAGGTTATAGGGTTTGTTTATTTGAATCCTTGTTTGGGGAACTAGCTAAAAGTGTTTTGAAATTCCTGAGTTAGATTCCCAGATCAAATATCTTGCCACTAAAAATTCCTGGAAAAGAGAGTATATCAGAGATGTATTTCATGTCTTTCCTCCTTGAGTCCTTATTATCTCTTCTGGAAGAACTGATAATGATGAATTTTGCACTGAAGTAGCTTTGTTCTTTCTGCTCCCAGTCAGCTGGTCCAATCCAAAGTAGCATGGTGACAATTCCTCTCAGCAAGAAAATCTGTTGCTTGGGAGCAAACACCTTAACTGATGTTATTTAACTGAATCTACAGGCCTATCCACATAACAGTGTTCACCAAAATTAATCTGAATTAGGTTTTTTAAAGTGGATAAATTAAGCTACTTTAAACTCTTATGTGGAGATCCTTGTTAAAAATTAAAGAGGCTTAATTCAATTTAGCTGAATTAACTTTCAAAGTAAATTAAGATAAATTGAATTATAGCCATTCCAGTCCACACAAGGATTTAAATTCACATGTTGTGGGCTCTAGTCATGTTAATTGAACAAAAAGCTGTAATGAGTTGTTGCCATCTCCCAGTAATTTATTACCATATTGATACCAGAGGTTACTAGTCTTACTAGAACTAGTAGTCTAGAATTCACGAAACAGAAGTTATGACTGTACTTATCAACTCAAGTTCGATTGGGTACCTTTGAAACCTTTCTTCATTAGCAACTGATACACCACACTGCAGACTGAAACAGTTGAGACAGCTGGACATGTACCCTAGCTGCTCTGCTAGAAGATTATTACATCTTAGAGGGTGGCAGGGTGGAGCATCTTAGATTATAAAATCATTGAATCCCATAGAACGGTTAGGGTTGGAAGGTACCTTAAATATCACCTACTTCCAAGCCCCCTGACACTGGCAGAGACACCTGTCTCTGGATCAGTGGAAGGTCAGATCAGTTCTTGAGTTTGAATTCGGTCATTTCAGAGGTAAGTACTGAAATCAGTGGAACTGTTGTTAGAAAAATGCCTTTGGTAGTAGAAGAGAGGTTATGGAAGTTCATTTTCAGGGTGGAATTAATTCCTTTTTATCTTTGCTGTCAAAAAGCAACTCCTAGGCCAATGGATTCAGATTCAGTACCTCCACAAAGCTATGTACCCCATCCTTAAAGAGCTATCCATGATAGCTAGATGATACCAATCTCTTTTAACTTCTATTTTCTTAGTACTATATAAAAGCCTATCAAGAGGAAATTACTTGGTTTGCCAGTTAACATCAAGTTGAAGTTCCAAACAACTACTACAAAAAGTTAGAAGAATAAAACTCTTTTAGTTTGAAATCCCTGCTGTGAATGGTCTACGATGCAAACTTTGCAAAGAACAGGCTTCCTTGCTCCTGTAAAACCCAGGAAGAATATCACCATTTATTTTTTAACCTTCTAGACTCTCCTGTGTTAGCAAATCACTTACCTATCAAGATCTGAAAAGCAGTCTTTTAACAGCATTTGGCTGGCATCCATAACAAATTGAAAGCATCACTAGCAAAAGTATAATTCAAATGCTAAGTAGTTGCAGGTTGTTATATATTGTTTCTATGTCCTGTCTGAATAATTTATGTACATAACTAACAGATCCTAAATTGTAGATTTTGCAATGTGACAGATCATTTTAAAATTCACCAGCCCTAAGTATTAGACCACTGCAGAATGAAACTCATTTTTTGCTGTTTGTCCCAATAAATCCTTAAGGATTCAGGTTCTTGTAACAAAAGGTGTAAAGGGGAGATGACTGTACTTGGACTATTTGGGGGCTTTTTAATTCAAATTAATATTTTGCAAGGAGAAGAGAGATAATTTTTTCTTTGTAAACACTGATCACAAAGGTATACAAACTAAAGGCAAAACCAAAACCCAGAGAGAAGAGTAATTTTGTTGTTGGTCAAGCTCTTGACAAGTTTCTATTTCCTTCAATAAGTAAAACTTCTCACAATATGTAGTTCTGAGGAAAGAAATTGACAGGTTTTTTTCTCCTGCGCAGTAAATTGGAACCATTTTCTTCCAGTGTGTTTGAACTCAATTTCACTGCACTGCAGGTTGACTTAAGGAGTGATCCAAAACCCATTTAGGTCATCAGGGCTAAGATTTGCATCTCTTAACTTTAGACAGGTAGAAGTCAGACACATAATCTAAGCTAGTTACCCTAGGCTCCCATCAGAGTCAATGGAGGGAAGCCTTCTGAGGCAGATTCATTCTATTTATCTTAGGATACATGAATCACCTTAAGAGAAGCTTGTTGCTCTTCACTAACTATAAATGAAGCCATACGGTGGCAGATTCAGGTTTAAGCAGCTAGGTTGCAGACATTTAATTTAGGGCACATGCATTTCACCCTGGGAAGCTTGTATTTTACTTCTTCAACCTGCAAACCTGATCTTATACAACTCCAGTAACTCCAATTATTCCTTGCAAGGCACTTGCAAATGTGGAAACTCACTCGTAGTCTTTATACTGAAACTTTTTGGTAGCAAAATAACAGCTGTTTACAATTAAAACATCTTCGAGGCCCAAAAATTAAGTTTGGTTTCTGTCTTTGCCTTCCATTTGTTTTTCCCATTCACTCACCTTTCCATACATGATCTTGTACTTTCTCCTTATTCTGTGCGGTTGGCCAAGCACTTGCATGTGCTGATTGACCAGCAGGTTGCTGTCTCCTCAGAATAAGCAAAGAAATAGTTTAAATTCTCTTTTCAGTGGTGAGGGCACTGTTGGTTATCTTTATTTTCCCCAGCTACAAGCTTCCACTAAGCTTGTCAGAACGTGAAGTCTTTGAGACATCTAAACTCTCAGTCAAATATAGTTAAAATCAGCCAGTGTGTTTATAAATTATTTGAGGGAGGAAGAAGAGGAGGGAAACATACTGATGGGCAGTACATGTTCTCTTAAAATTAGGTTAACTGTATGCTTCCTTACCACTAAGAAATCTGGTAAAAGTTCTAGTATCAAGAAAGGCAGGAAAGACCTTTTATTTTTGGTAAAATTCCCCCCTGGGAATACCTTAGTTTGTTATGCCCTGAAACACAAAGCATTAACAGCCTTTTAGAGAGTGCCAACACATGGTGGAGGTAGCTACCTGCTCTGTTTTCCATAAAATGGGTGTTAATAGGCTCTAGAGGGGTTCCTCAGTAAAGAAATGGAGAAGTTCAAGCATTTATTGACTGGCTTGTATCTTGTAGAAATATTCGAAGTGGAACACAGGAGATGTGGAGAAAAGCCACACAAATGAGAAGCTACTAATGAAGTGTTTTTACAGTTGGAGCTCGATGTGTGAGCTTGTAAAAGCTGATTAACTATTATTGTGTTTTCATCTAACTGGTTTGATAATTTGTTGGTTAAATGGCTCAGCTGAAAAACCAGTGAGTGTCCTTGGAAACACGCTGGTGCAAAAGTTAAAGACTCAAATCCACACAGAGGGGGCAGGTTTATGTTGTGAATCCATGATACACTTCACTTTTAATAGGTGTAAGAAAGAATTGGCTGAAAAGTCATATTTTGTTCTTACAGAATTCTCTTTGAGCTTATTTTAATCATTAAAATTGAAATCTCTAGACTTATTCATAATAAAGACAAATAACAAGTTGATTCTTCTTTCTTTCTTAACTTTGTCTTTCTCTTTTTCATTTTCGTTCTCTTTCTTTCCTTTTCCTCCAGCTTCATTAAATGATTCTCTGGAAGACAATATTCTGGTTTCAAAACAGTTAACTAGCACATTAAAGCAGCAGCGATATAATAGGAGAGACCTGAAAAAGCAAGTTGGAGAAACTGCAAACCTCACTTTTCAAAGGAAAATTACTGGAAATCTGCAGTAGGGGATGGACAGGAGAAAATGCAGGAGTTTTTGTTTACTATGCTTTTTTGCTCTGTTTTTCCAAATGTCTTCCCTTATTCCTACTTCTGAACTTAAATTTAGACAGTTTAAGATTGTAAACCCTGTTGACTAACATAAAGGCTGGGAATTTCATGGGCTTAAGCAGATGTATGTGTCTGAACCAACAGGTCCCTGCAAATCCTACTGATTTTAGTCTGATGATTTAGCAGTCTAAATGATTAGGTTTTTTTTCTATTTTGCAGCCAATTCTACTAAGAAAAAAAAAATTAATGTTAAGAATGTTCATTTACTTTTCCAGGTGTAGTTCATAAAAACACTGGGTCACTCCGCACATTTACAGGAGGCAGAGTCGCAGTCAGGTCTGAAGTTTTATTCTATTTTTCAAGCAACCATATTGAAAAAGGAAGTTAAAAACCAACAAAACAATAGAACAATTTAATTTGGAATGGATCGCTGGAGGGCTGTAGTTCATCCTCCTACTCAAAGCAGGGTGAGTTTCATCAGGTTGCGCAAGGTCTTTTCCAGTTTGCTTTGTGGTATCTCTGAGGATGAATATTCCACAACCTCCCTGGGCCCAAGTGCAGTATCTGATAATTCTCTTAGTTTTTTTTAAATTTAATATCTAATTATAATTTCATTTATTGTAACTTTAGTCTTTTGTCTTTGTGCATCTCAGATGAGAGTCTGTCTCTGTCCTCTGCAAACTCCCATTAGGTAGCTGAAGAGAGTAATTAGATTGCTCGCTGCCCTTCTCTTCTCAAGATGTAACAGACTTAGTTCCTTCAGCCTTGCACCAAATGTGCTTTACTCTCCAACTACCTTAAAGACCTCCACTGGATTCACTCCAGTTTCACAATATAGGACTTCCCGTAAGCCAGACAGAATAATCACTTCATTCAATCTGCTGCTACATTTTTGTTAATGTACCAAGTATGAAGTGGGCCTCCATCACTGCAAGACTGCACTGCTTACGCATCTTCAGCTTGTTGTCTATCAAGTACTCATTACCACAGAACTGTTACATAGCCATTAAATCCCCAGCCTATGCAATTTCATGAAACCTCTCTGTCTTGGGTGTGGACATTTGAGATTGTGTTTGTTTAATTTCTTGATTTTTTTACTATTTCATCCCTCCAGCTTAATTCCTTCCTAATGTTAGTCTTGCTCTCCAGCAAAGAGATCCAAGTATGGTTTTTCCATACTGAAGAATCACATCCATTTCTGGTGTAAAAGAATTGGAAAAAATATCAAGAATAAAAGGGACATTGGAGAAAAAAAAAAAAAAAAGAACAAAAAAAAAAGCCACCACACATTTTGCATTTATGTATTTTGAAGCCCAGGAAAAAATCAATCAAAATGTGAAACAACTGAGCCAACAGAGAAAGGTATTACAAGACTGGCTGTAAATTAAAGACAGACAAATTAAAATCAAAAAGCAGTCGTGACTTTTGGGCACTGAAATAAACAACCAGGATGACTGATGGAGTCTCTAGGTTTTGATGTCTTCAGATTAGGTCCAATTGTCTCTCAATGTGACTTGCTTTAGCCAAGCACAAATTACTGGTCTTGACACAGGGAAGAGTGGACGAAATGCAATGACCTGTAGTATGCAGGAGGAGAAACTGAATTATCTAATGGACTCTCCCAGGTTAAAGCTTTTGAATTTATGAATAATGTCTGGGACAAATTTGTTGCTGAAATGATACAGATGTCTATAATGATCCCTACTCACTCTATTGTGGAGCTGTTTTTCTTGCCAAATGCAACCACATGATGTTACCAGAAAAAAGGGCATCAAGGCACATATCATTCCAGGAATTTTTTGTTCAAAAAGGATAATATAAGCATTGCATTAAATTCTATAACATAGATGTGGACAAACACAGGGTAAATAGACAAATATCATACTTTATCATACTATGCTTTACGTCTATTTTTATTTCTTATATACACATATAATGTATAAAACTTAACTATATATAGCATATAAAACAAAACAAGGATTTAAGTTAAAAAAAACCTCATAAGTTAATGATTATTTTTACCAGCAATTGCTGTGCTCTACATGGGAACCCTGTGCCAGCAGACACTCATTTTCCAAAGCAGCATTCAGTCCAATTTATTTTCACCATTTCTCATCCTCCCACAACACATCTCTGTAAAGGAGCCTAGCCTGCTATGGCCAACAGGTCCTTCTCAGTGGAGCTGCTCCCCAGCCAGTCAAACCACAATCTGCATGGATGTAGAAGATTAATTCATACCACTCAGAAGACTTAAGATTTGCCCTTGCTGGGTGGCTTGAGACTCCTGTGGAGCTGCTCCTCTGGATCTCTGTACAGCAGCCTCAAGTATATCTGCTCTCCTCAGTCTGGTGTCATCCACAGACCTGATGAGGATAAGTTCTGTCTTTTTCACATCATAGATAAATATTCTGGGATAGGCCGCTGAGCAGCAAGCCTCCAGGTGTAGTTCATACACGTAGAGTACAAATTATTCAGTATTTACATTTTCAGATTGATCTAGCCAGTTTCTCACCCATGTAATCATCCACCCATAATGTAATCCAGAACCATACAGCAACTTATAGTGAATTTTTACATCCAACCCAGTATTTAGTATTTTACCTAAAGAGTAAGTGTACAGGAATAAAATAAATTATCCATTTTAGAGTTCTTGGACTAATTTCATCTTGCCCCTTCATAGTGCAAATGATTTTTCTTAAGCCATACCTACACAAAATGTTGTTCCTATTGCAAACAAAATCTATTATTGCAGTTCAAATGCATTTTTCTATTTTTGATCTGAAATCCTTCCTAGGAGAAGTCCAAGGATTTCACCCAATATTGCCACAGAGCCTTCAAATTTATTCAGGATTGTATTAGAGAATATTATTGTGTTCTACAAGAGAAATTCAGAAAGTCTAAAAAATAGAAGGACCAGCCACTTGCACGTGTTTTCATGAGGTTTATAAGCTATGTTGCAAATATAATAAAATAGACATGTAAAATCTTTGACAATTCCTGCTTTTACAGCAATTAATTTAAAAAATAAAGTTCCTGAAACATGCCCCACCAGCAGTAAATCAAGGGTGAGAAAGACAGAGAGATGAGGGGAGAGAAAAAGCTGGCTTCATGCGGGGCCTTTTTGCTTACAGCTATGAGACAGTACTGCACTTTCTCCTAATAACCTTGACCTGCTTTTCCTGGCTCAGCAGTAGCATCTGTGTCACATCGGCTTAGCATCTGTTTATCAATCTAACAGCACAAACCTGATTCCTGCTCCTATTCTCTTTAGTGCTCACAATGTTAAAATGACTGAATTAAACCAGCAGAATTCAGGAAGAACAAGACTTACAGATGGGAATAGCTTTGTGGAAAGAAAAGAATGGTAAAAAGAATGGTAAAAAAAGAAGCAGGAAAGAGGAAAACCATATGTAAGATCTCTATTTGTTTATTCTCAATGGATTTAAAGGAGAAATTTGTAATGAATAATCACTACTAAAATATCTTGTGCGGAATTCAGGGCCACAGGCTTTTAAAACAGAGAAGGCAGGAGTCCTCAGACTTTTCCACAGATCTGAAGAAAAGACATGGCAAGTACAATGGGGTAATAAATTACAATCTGCCTGCAGTCTCTGCCTCCAGGTAAAAGAGCGAAACACCAATGAATAGGATTTAGTGCAGATCTTTAATTAGCAGGGTAAAAGATACTGGGAACTCCCCAGGCTTGTGCCTGTGGTTTACTTTTCCCTTTTGCTACCACTGCTATGCTCTTTCCAGTTTTGAGATGTTTCTGAGCATAAGGATAGGTCTGAGTTTTGAGACATTTTTTCATATTTAGTGCTGGCCTGAGAAGATGTGGATTATACCCACACACTTAAGCCATTCAGAACTCATGTTGCAGGACAGCTTCTACTGCTTGGAAAGGCATAGTTCATTCCCCATACAAAACAGCTCTTGACTCGAGTTGTTTCAGAAGAAAGGATTGTTCTCAGCTGAGGAGCTCAATTGCACAAAGTAGGCACAGAAGGCCAACACTGAGGTGTCAAATAGGGCGATGTTATTATTTATTGTTTATAATTGCCATGCTCAGATGTGAAGGAAATCAGAGCCCCACTGTGCTGTGCATACACAGCATAGTTTTTAGCTTTCATTCCCCTACCTACACAGAAACTAAGACAACAGGAAATGGAAGAGGAAAAAAGAGAACTGGAGGAATTCTCTGACCTGCTGGAAACTGCTTCATGAGTCTGAGGTATTGCAGACCTGAGTAAAGGTCTCATGAGCACCCAGTGTTTAAACCCTGAGAACTCTAAGATCAAAGGCCAAAATCTGACAGTGGTGTGGCTGAACACCCGTGCCATGTAAGAGATCCTTTTTCAGTAACATATATACATATCATTATTTATCCTTCCTTCAAAACATATTAATGGAGACTTTGGACTACAGCTACAGTAATGAAAGTCAGGCTGCTCCACCAGATTTTGGTGATTGTAAATAAGGGAGAAAAATGGATGGAAAGAAGGGACTCATTGCAGTTATACAAACTACCCGCTATCAAAACCATATGACTACATCTCAGTGTGAAGTAAATACATGATTTACAGGCTAATTCACTGCTCAGGCCACCTCCAGTGAACTTAGATTAGTCAAGAGATGAGTCTGAAAGAAAAAACATATGTAAATAATTGCTGAACCTCCAAAGAAGGTTTCTTCCACAGGGAAGCAGAGGATAAAATAATTTGGACTATAGATCAGTGAAGGAGCAGATGGCTAACGCCGACTTTGATCCAACTTTCAGTTGTTCCAGAGTTAGTCTTAATATAGCGGTGCACACTGCTACAATAAGAACTTGAAATCTGAGCTCCTTTTGCCTTTTTATTTTTAGCAGCTTTTCACTCTCTGCATGTTACTTCACCTTTTCTCTGAGAGCATTGCTAGAAACTCATAGCAAAACTCACCAATGTCATTGAGGTTGCATGATTTCAACAATATTGCACACAAGAAATCTTCATTGCCCCAGGAATTCATTGCCTCAGAATCTTTCCCTAGCTCATTTTTTCAAAGACTGGGCTTGGCTTGCATCAGTAGCTGCCCAGACTTCACTTTAGGATCCCTCATGCCTCAGGCTGAAGACAGAAACTGCAGGAGTTGAACAACAGGTTGGGTTTGAGATCTGGCGTTTATGGAAACGTGGGCTCTATGAGTACAGGATTACATTTATGCATAAAATAGGATATAGTTTTAAGAACATGATAACTGATTTCAAGGATAGAGCTAGCTTTTATCCAGGAGGCTTTTTAGAACAGCCAAGAGGTAGTTAAACCAAGAACTCAATCTGCAGGAAGACGTTAAAAAGACCGACTTGAGATATATGGAAATTTATTACATTGTTAACAATAGATTAGACAAAGTGTGTGACAACACAAAAAAGCCAGTCCAGTCTTTTTTTTTTACACATACACATACGCACGCACACACACACATATATATATACACACAGAAGGAATCTAGCCAAGGTGCCAACAGCTCCCACTGAGTTGCAGCATTGCAGCACTGCAATATAACCGAAATTTAGGATAGTTGTCATGAATAGTGCATTAAAGTTTCTGATAATAACCTGTTTAGGAAGGAGCAAGTGAACAAAAGTTACTATGGGTATATAATTGTGGTTTTCTTACCGAAGACATTCTTACTTGTAACTGGACATTCCCTCTTGTGAGGAGATGACATTCATACAACAGTCCCATATGTCTCGTCTGCTCATTAGTCTCCAACTCCACCAATAGTTTATGAAATCTTCAGCTACCTTAAATCTATCTTAACAAAGAGGTAGCAAGAGAAGAAAAAGAAGAGAAAGCTTGTCCTCCTTTTTCTGTGAAGCCAGCCACTTAAAATATGCTCAAATCAAGCCAAATTCAGTACATATTTACTAAAGACATGCTGAAGAATAACAAGGGTCAGGCACTGGAATAGAGCTGAAATTTATATGTGGGAGGATAGCGTCCTGGGAAGGAACCAGAGATATTACCACGGGGCCACGTGGGAGGTGGGACCATAGTCTTGAAGACGTAGATGTATAGGGTTTGGTCTCCATTGATTATGTTCCATTTAAAACAGTTCTGTTTTGATATTACTGAAAGCTTAGAAATTCAGGATCACAACTGACTATTGATGCATATGTGATATGTCTGCAGATGTATATCTGCTGCCTTATAAAGTCTGGCTGAGGTATTTGAGAAAGCAGGAGATGTCACAGATCAGTGAATCAGTCTGATTTGCTCCCTAAGCAACTATCCATAATAAAAATAAACCAGAAGAAAATAGCTTTTTAATGGGGGACTTCAATTTGGGAGACATATGCAGCCAGCAGTATACTTCTCTTCAGATTTAAGAAAAATATAAAGATGAATTAATTATGGGCTGGCAGTTGGTGGTAGCCTAGGGACCAACTGTTATTATTAGATTGCACTCCATACAGACAGAGGACAGGACAAACCAATAATAAATACAGTTGACTCTATAAAATAACTCATTTCTCAAAAATGTGAAATTAGAATGAGATTTAATAGGTAGGAAAAAAATCAGGAAAATAAGGATGAAAATCGAGATTTTTTTAAGAGTTTATGAACTATGAGTCCAACTTTGAGTAAAACTTTGTTCAAAGGCAAAGGAAATGCACTAATTAGACATAAGAATGCAACATGTGACAACAGGAAAGAAAGAGACCTTAACACACACAGCAACATAAATTAAACATTATAAAGTGTAGAAAATTGATAAGGGAAGCTAAAGACATCAAAGAAAATTCCATGGTTAGTGGGATTAATGACAATGAACTTAATTTTTAAAAATAATTAAGATCAAGCTAAATCCTACAAATAGCATAAGACCATTTAGTAATGGAAACTGCAAAACTGTTTAAACCATACAGTGTAGGGTCAGGTCTCCATATATTTCTGTTTATCTAATGAGGCTCGAATAATTTGCATCCTCAAAGAACTTACATACTGGGGAGTGATCTATATCCTACAATTTTAAAAGTCATTATTACATTAGTTTTATGGCAACTTTTCTCATATTTTTCTAGGGTCAACTTCAAAGTAATCAACCTGTCTTTCTTGTCAGTTCATTTATCTCTCTTTGTAAATATACTGATATGACACTAGCATATTTTCCTTTTCTAGAACTTCTTTGTTATGACAAGATTATTAAAAATTAACATCGGTGATTGACTGTGTGATTCTGTGATGGGATTACTTGTCCATTTGATAGACTCTGTAGGTAACCTAATATATCTAAAATCATTTAAAATTACTACCATATATTCTGACACACACCCAAAAAAGCCCTCTCTGAACTTTAAGGAAATTCATAACAAGAAAGCAATCATTCAATGGAACAGAAAATGGACAATAAAAATTAAAAAGATAGGCTTCATAGAGAAAAAGCACTGAAGAAAAGTTTTTTCAGATTAATTTCACTCAGAAAGAAATTAGCTACTCAAAAATTCCATGGTCTGAAAATAAATATAAAATGAATGATGTTAAAATATGTTAAAATTAATATAGAAAGGCACAAAATGATAGAAACAAGCAATCAGACAAATTATTCTAAATATCTTGATTAACCAAATTCAGAAGAGAGATGTGTCTTAATACTGCTGCAAGGAAACCTGTGAACAAGGAATGAGGTTGTATCTGCAGAGTGGTGTCTATATCCTAGGACATAATGATGGTGAAAAAGACCTAGTAGTGTGCTGAATCAGAAAAAAGGGCATTGATAGAGAAAAAGGGTTGACTGCAGCAGTCTGTGAAATGCCAAAGCTTAGTATGGGTAATCCAACAGACCCTTCTGGCCTAAATTGTGAATATTGATGAGAATTATTTCATCTGAAGAGATTTGTGCATTCCCTGTTAGATGTTCCAGGATGTTGTTAGTGAATGTCGTGAAATATGCAGTGTTTCATATCTACATGGGTTTTCTAAGCTAGAAGGTACCATTATAGTCTGACCTCTTGTGTAACAGGGGTATTTAACTATTTTGCAGCCTGTGGCCCAAAACATGTTGCTATACTTGCTAAGAAGAACATGAATATGCTATTCAGATAATCTGAATCTGATCTTTGATTGCTAAACAAATCAGAATTTCATAAATGAAAATAAAATCGTTCAAAAAAATACTTCCTCTCTACTCCTGTTGATATGAAAAGCTGTCAAATTTCCAGCTCTGTCTATAGGAGAGACTAGCCCTAGATAATATGTATTACATTGTAAATTATTCCAACATTTCAGAACTGCTTTTTACCAAATGGCCCTCACAGGAAATCAAAACATTTTGCACGATCAAAGCATTTTTTTTTTTGCAAAGTGCTAAAATGGAATCCTACCTCATTAGTTTATTCCTGTTCTTTTAGTTATCCTTTAGTCCAAGAAAAGTTTAAGTTATTTTTTAACTTTCCCATCAGCATCCACATTCCCTGTATGGTCAACAGATAGAGGATGCTTCTGAAGACTTCCGAAGGAAGACTTCTTTTTACTTCAGTGGGCATTCAACATCACTTGAATTTTTTCTTAGACAAACACAACCACAAAAGCATGCACACACACACACATTAAAAAAAAAAAGAACCACTTATAAAGAATGAAAGGTACAAACCATTGTATTTGTGTTGTTTTCTGAACTGACATCACCATATTTTGCCTGGGTTAATACAACAAGCAAAACATGAACTTCCACAGATAGCTTCAGAGTTCAGAACACTGCCTTTTCCAGTCTAATTTGTGTCTGGTACAAGAACAGGATAGTTTGATAAAAGCCTTTTTCTGACTCCATGTTTGAGTAGTCTCAAATGCCCCGTGTCATGAAGGACCTGACTTCTTCATGGCATAAATTAGAGTATCCCTAAAGCTACTCTAATTTGCACCATTACACTTGTAGAACAAGAAACTTGTGATGACAACGAAAGTGCGGTTTGAAGGAATGCCTCAGATAGTATTTATTACTTATGCTTTTGACACCAAAGACTGGTTTATACAGAACTACTAAGCTTGCTCTTCACCATCTGGAGATTTACCCATGCAGAAGAAATTCCCAAGGGGATGGTTAAACTGGTTTTCCAACTGCAAAACAGCCTTCACAAAGACCAACATCTGGCTAAAGTATCCTGTCAGGGACCTATGTTCACTGTGTATAATAAACATGGCTCACTATTATTCTTGGTTTGTTTTCTTCTGTCACTTGAGCTCATAAGGGAAATAAATAAATAAATAAAAGCAGCAGAGAGAGAGGAGAAAGGAAGTTAGAAATGGGGCAGTAAGAAATAGCAGTATTTTCAGAAACTGTAAATTTAAAATGGCATAACCTTCCTTCAGAACGCACAACAGACAACAGCACTATTTTCTAAAAGACCTGTGACTTTTTCCTAAAGCCATTAATTCATGATGCCATTGTATTATCTCCCACTGACAAATGGCAGCACAGAACAAATATTGTGAATTTTTCATGGTTGAGACTGCCTTCAGTTCTGGACAGAACTGAACAAATCTGTTTGTCCTTTCTTGCATTTCCAGTCACACATCCAGTCATCCATTAGAAAGAATATTTCATCTTGAAGAGCTTTTGGAGAACCATCCAGCTTCAGTCATCTTACTCCCAATTCACAAGCAGCACTGACTGAAAAAACTCATAATTTCTTAAATTTTTGCTCTCCACAGCTCCATCTGATCTATAGCAAATATGGTTTTATCACACTGGTAGTATATAGTACTTTCATATCAGTGCACAATGAACTCAGTTTGAGCATGTTATCCTTTATGCTTTTCTCCAACTAATTAAGTATTTTTAACACGGTGGAGAATTTTGGGGAGCAACTTACACGTCCCAAGCTCTGGTAAAGCATATTTCCTACCCTATCTCTTTTATGTAGAAAGATCTGTTCAAAAATCTTGCTCCTCAGTGTCTTTTCCAGTTTCCTTTTGACGAACAACTTCTGACTTGATTTTTCCTTCCCACAAAATAAATTTTCCTGGTATCTCTTTTCCCATAAACCCAAGTGTCTCTCATCATTTTTCACTAGGAATATATTTATCAGTTCCAAAGCTTAATCCAAGATTTACTTTACCCATCACCTATTTTTCCTGTTTGTTATCTGACACCTTTCCAGCCCTCCAACTTCCTCATCCATTCTCCACACCTTTGGTTAATGTAAGTCTGCCAGCATCTCATTCCTTACCCATGAACTTGCTGCCCTGCTTTTTTTCCAAGTCCTTCTGCCTGATTCCCTTAAATCCATCTTCATTCAGATTATTTCTAGTATGTAATACTGGAAAGGTGAAAAATCCTGTCTAAATATCACCTTGACTGTCTTTTTTACCTTGAGCTTGATTTCAACAACCTTACCAGTATTCCAATACCCTCTCAACGAAGTTCCTTTTATATTTTCATCAGTCTTTTCATTACGAAAAATTCTCACATGATTCTAATGCCCTGTGCTCTCTCTGTCTTCTATTATCTCTTTTTGGTATGATCAGATCGGCTTGTACATTTTTTTATATAATTATTACTGGTTTTGTTTTTTCTAACATGAGAATATCATGTACAAAAATAGTGGGGTTTCCCTTTTTGCTTTTAATAATTCTATTCTTGGGAGATACCCAGGCCTTTGTTTTTCCTCTAATGGGGTATTTATTCCACTGAGACACTGGTCAGCTAGGAGAATATTTATGTGGTAATAAAAAACTTTAACAGAGGGCTGTTTGGATCTAATAGTCTCAGGTATTTCAACACATCTTTGCTTGTCATGTGTCATGCTGAATTACATTGTGGCCTGCATGTGCAGCAGCCCATAATGTAACCCACGTAATATAGTTTGAAATGTAATAAAGTAGAAAGGGGGCTTAAAGGGAAAAAACATTCTTTTGTGCTAGATATAAGCTGTGGATTCAGAAAGAAAGCAACTTCAAACTGTTTGGGAACTAGAAAAGATTAACAGATAGCTCAACCACAAAGAGCTTACAAAGAAATGTGCAATAGATTAAACGATAACTGTAACACATTACATTAATATTAATAACTTTCATTAATATTTTTCCTTTTTTACAATACTGATCATTTTTTGTCTGAGTCATAAAATGACTACTGAACATTATCAATTCATACTTGGCAAATTATAAATGCATTAAAATTAAATACAAATACAGAAGGGTAAATAAATATTCCCAGAGAATAAATGGCTGGCTAGGACACACGGATAGAATCATGGAGAGAAACAAGGTGCTCTGATTCTCAGGGCTAACCTTTAGCCTTTTAGCAACATCTCTTTCCACCAATCACTCACATCAATATATACTGGCTTCAGAAAAGACTTGTTTCTTTTCTGAATAATGTGGCTGTATCAGGGAGAAAAAGAGAGAAAGAGTATGATAGATTTCTATTTGAGGTAGAAGAAGGAAAAATTCTTTCTGGTCTTACAGAGGATCTGATTCTCTAGAGAAATAATATTTTCCTAGGTGAAGATTTAAAAAAAAAAAAAAAGAAGAAGAGAGAAAGGGAGGAAAAAATGGAAAAATGAAGAATGTTTTTTTGTGGCAAAAATAGTGAAATTTCACCCTTCAACAGTTTGGTGAAAACTGATAGCTGTGGACACTTCTCAGCCTGAGTAGCGCAGCAAAAGACTGCACCATGCAAGCTGGCAGATGCAAAGAGAGAGAGAGGGGGAAAAACGCATTTCAAAACTGAGCGCCAGGCTGTCGAGCTCAGTTAAGCTGCTCTGCAGTCCTCCCTGCTTGCACAGGGCTGGTGTAAACTCAAGCAAGAAGGAACTGTGCTAATATTTGCCAGCTAAGAATCCAGCACATGATAAAAGAGATCACTATGAACCATTGGCCAAGGAGCTGTGCTTGGAGAATATATTCTTTAACTAATTTGTGGTCAGCCACAGTCCTTCTTTCCTGCATGAAACATGAACAGGAATCACAGCACAGATCAGACCAGCTAGGTCGAGCTCATCTTTGAGGTTTCAATTAGAAACAGGGCTATGACACAGCTTTGCAGGTGAGGGATATACAGGCCAAGTCACAAATGAGGATGGTGAAAAATCCTAAAAAACAATAAAGTGTGGTTATTTTATTTTGCACAGGTCAACATTGTCAAATTAGTTCAACATTAAAACTGAAAAAAGTTACAGAGGACAGTTTGCTACCAGAAAAGGCCATTGCATTTAGATCAAGTGACTTCAAGTGAAAAATCCATATTGACTAGGCTTCTTTTTCCTTTGAATAGCATGATGAATTAAAAGATTTACATTATTAACATTTAATTATTACTGCATAATTACTATATAATGCCACATACTATTTTCAAAAGAGAGCTTGCAATTTAAATTGCTAATATAAAGTTGAAATTAACATTGCAGTCCATTATTATTAGCATTATTAGCATTATGATTCAATTTCAAATTAAATTTCAGGATTGCCTGGCTTTTAAACAAGAAAAAATTCCAAGGGATTTTCCTTGAAGAATGGATATGGGTCTATTTTTGGAGAGTCCATATCTTTAACTAGTTTAAGGACACTGTAGGAAAAAAGTGGTAACCATTTCCAAAATCATCAATGGCTTATGAGGGGAAGACAAGCCTTTAAACAATGTTTATTTACCAATTAGATCCTCTTGGTGTGTGTGCCAAAAGGTAATGCTGCTTTTGGTAATGTGCTGTCATGAGAATCACCCCAGAATGGAAGTGACGTAACAGGAAAAACAGGGTTAGCTTTCAGGAATAGAATAATGTCACATATGAATGAACACTTAAATATCCATTTGAATGATGTTTGGTCAATAATTAGGGAAACCTTGCCACAAAAAATTCAGTAGGAAGTTATAAAATACTGGGTATAATACTTATAAGTGTCTAGTGCTACTTGAGATACCCCAGGATACCTGAGACTGCCACATAAGTCTGGCTGATGTGTTCCAAGATCTATAGAAGACCAATGTCCACTTGATCTGGCACCTGGAAGCCAGGTGGAAAACCTAAGGTATCTCTGATGGCACTGAAGATTGAGGTTTAGGAATATAAATTGAGTCCCCTGTTTCTCTCTTTTGACTATAAAGGGAACTGGAGGAAACTGGCTCCAGTATAGGCACTTATGTATCTATTCAGTCACACACAGGCATCTTGTGCCATCTGAGACCTCATAGGTTTACCCCCTGGCCTCCAGCTGCCACTCCAGAAGGCTGCTGGTTTCTATCAGTCATATGTCATATCTGTCAGTGCTGTGCAGATGTCTTGGATATCCACAAGTACCTCAGATGGTATGAGAAGCCTACATCGAGGCAACTGAATTCTGCTACCATAATAGGATTCAGTCTCTGATTTAGACAAAGCTCCAGATTTAGTCATTAAGCACAAGCTTCTAGTGACCTTTGAGATGCTTCAGCATTCCTGAGACATGTGTACAACACTGTGACATGTGACAGAAGCTTTTCAAGAAGCCCACAAGATTTGAAGCAGGAACTGGAGGACAAATGGTAAACCTTACAGTGCCAGAAGTGGCACAACGTGTGTAGGGAACTGAATCTTTTCCCAAGTCAACATAGCAAACAGTCTAGCTGACTGTCCAGATGATCAGATGGAAGTGTCTGCTCCAAGATGAGATTGCTAGCTACCAAAGCTCTGTTGGCTGTACTGACAAGATCTCCCTAGACTTAATCTGAATGTCACTACATAGTTTATGTAAAGGCACTACCTTTACAGATGCAATTTTGAAACTGAAGTCTTGGTGTTTGTTGGATGAATCTCACCCTCAGAATGCAGAATATAGTGAGCATCTCTTTTGTATTAAGGAACAGATTTTTCTGAAGAAGGTTTCTTCCTGAAGTCCCCACTATTTTCACTGATCTCTCAGGCACTTATACATAAATAATACGGGAAGAGATGACACATGTGCCCAGTTCAGCTCAGATGTGGACTTTTCCTTAAGACCTCTACTGCAGATAGTAACGCTTTACATGAGCCCCTAAAGTATTTGCCAACAATGTAAATCTGCAGGTTTTGAGCTCTGAAGTGGTATTTTTTCTAGTAGATTCTGCATATCACACTTATGCTCCTGTAGTTAATATTGACATTTGAGTCAAAGTGAGGTAGCTCTTCAGTGTATCTACAATAGACTGAAGGTGTTGCTATAATAGTAGGGGTGTGAAGAGTAGCGTAGACACACTCTCTAACCAGGTAAGATGTTATTCTCACCAGGACTTAAAGAAATGTTGTGTTCTGCTCAATAGCAATATTTTATAGAGCTTTCTGCCTCTACTGTTAATAGGTAACATGTCTGTGTCTTTATTTTTGTAGAGGGTAAACTTGGGGCAGATTTGAGATTAAGTTAATTTCCTAATCAAATCACTAACTTTGTTGAAGTGATTTTTATTTTTTTTTTAAGATTTGGAATATGTTGGCTGTGACCTCAGATACATTCCTGCCTGGTTTCAAATTCTCACTGTCCTCTTCGTCTTTTCACAACATTACATGATACACATCAGGAGGCATCACAGCATCTGGTAGGCACAACTGGCTGTGAAGGTTGATGGGTGTCCTGAGTTCAGCTGTAGCAGTTATTTTTCTTCATCCTAGTAGCTGGTGCAGTGAAAAAAATGGTGATGGGACAGGGGACAGGGACTGTGGGGACTGGCAGAGAACATGCAGTGGGCAAGTTCACCTTCTTTATATGGAGCCAGTAGGCTGAAGACCAGGATCTGTCCACAGGTTGTGTACATGGGAAATTTGGCCTTAAGGAACTGAGCTTCAGTAGCACACACAGCTAACAACTCCCCCAAGACCTCACTCTGCACATACGAGCCAGAGAGTTTTTAGTATTGAATAAACGAGTCAATTTGAAATTCCATCTGCCCTGCCTTTTTCTCCCTTTACAGCATTTCAGGGGTAACACAATAGCCAAGTAATGCAATAATAAGAAAAATAACTCTAAGAAGCCACGCTTTATACCACGGCACCACAGCATATAAGGGCAATCTTTTCTTTCTTTTAATAATGCTTTTATTGCACAAATTTAACAGAATTATGCCCTAATTATAGTGATTTTTTTTATTTGCCACTGGGAGGAAATACAGCAGATGAAGCTGTTTGAGAGTGCATGGTTCATACAGCTGTATTAAATGCTTCCAACTGCTGTCTTTATGGTTGTTAACAAGTCAGGACCAGACATGCATGCATTTTCTGAGTGCCTTAGAGGATGGCATGGATTATACTTGTATTTTTATTAGAGCTGCTCAACTTGTTCACTAATAAATAATGTCTGACCATGCTTTCAGAACTGTCATCTATAACTCCACAAGAAATAAACTAATCCCTAAAACCAGACAAATCATACGGCATATAACTTGAGGTCTAAAAGACATTTGTCTGTATGTAGTCTAGACCACTTACTCTTCCTTTGGAATCAACGCATCAAAATAAACAGTTTCTGATCAGGTTCATTCCTCCCTAAATCAGATGTGTAGAGTAGGTCACCAAATGGACTCTCAGAACATCCATATTTCTTTCCATCAATTTTAAAGAGAGCCTAGGGTGAGTATTTAACAGATCAAAACATAATTTTTCAACATGTAAATTTAGGTGAGATGAATCCCACTCAAAAAGCTTAATTCTTTTAGGTTATAAACTAAAAATGAACAAATTCAGTGGTTGAAAGTTTTCAGTGGAATACTTACACATTCTTTAGCAGGCAGGAAAAAAAGAAGTCTTGCAGCCTTACCAGCTTCTGCACCTTCCTCCTCCCTACCTACAGACTGAGTTGTTCATTTCTGTCCCTCCCTAATCAGTGCATGCATAGTTATATCCACAAGGATCATATTACAGGCTGGCAGCATGGGAGTCTAGATTTGGAATCACTTTGGCTTTGTGATATTTTGAGTGCCAAGAGTGAAACAGGTGCTTGATTTTCATAAAATCATGATCACACATGCTAACCCACACCAAAGCAAATAAAGCAAGGTTGGTATCCAAAACCAAAGACGTCCTAAGTAACCGGTTTTCAAATATAGATTTTCAAAAGCCATAGCTTTTATCACCATCTCATGTCATTAATGTAAATCCAGAATAACTTGAATAGTTCTATTAATAAAACAGGTGCTGGCTTTTCAACTGCTAGCAAATCCAATATATCAAGATCAGATTACTGATAAGCCTCAATAAAGTTTTAGATATTCAAATGTTTTATCTTAATTTCCAAACTATGTCTCAGAAAGCAATTTACATTGAAAAGATGATTTTGCTATTTTTGCTGTCCATAACTAGATTGTCCATCAATACGAATTTGCCCATCATCCTCAGCAAATGTTTGTAACATCTCAAGATCATCATAGCATAACACAATCTGGAAGAGGTCCCAACAGGAACAAAATTACATTTAGAACTTTTGTTTTTTATTTTCTTCCTAGTAGTGGCTGATAAAATAGGAGCAAGAGGTGGATAAAATCAGCTAGTTAATATTGGGTTTCAGGTTCTCAGTTTTGCCTGGAAGATTTTTCTTCTTGTTCATTGAAGAGTGCTCAGCTCTAAGGGGAAACAAGGAAGGAGGCTGTTCACCCTAGCAAGAAGTTTAAAGTTACAACGTTGAAAAATATCACAAGCATAAATCATTTATGTTTGCAGTAAGTGAGGGATTTTGTTAGAACAGGCAAGTTGCCAATAATGATCAATTTTTCATTATTTATTTTTTAAGAATTTACTGAGGAAATAAGAAATGGTATTGAGGTGAAGCAGAAGTCCACTTACCTAATCAGAAGAACAGAATAAAATCAGTTCTGCATGAAAAAAAAACAATTACTTATGCAGGCAAATTAGACCAAAGAATAATTTTCTTTTGGCATTGCATTTGGTTTGCAAGTCTTTGACTTCAATTCCCATTATGGCCCTATAGTTTCTGTGTAACTTGGTTAAAACATTTACTTTCCCTGTATTTTTGATTTTTCATATTTACGGTGGGAAAATAATAGTTCTTTTCCTCATGAGGCATTGTATAGCTCATTATTGTTTGATAGATGTCTTCTGGGGATGTTTTAAGTAGAATCATTTGTCTCTTGAGGTCAAAATGACCTCCCCAGGTCCCTCTTGGCCCAATTTTCTAAGCCTCTGTGATTGCTTTTTAGATGCTGCAGTAATAGGGAGCATATGATGACCTAGACAGATACTTTTAAATGACTCAACCAACAGAACATCTGTGGTTACCTCTGGGAGACTCTCTCACAAATGATCTAACAGACACTTAAGAAGTTTGTCTAGATATCCAACCTCATTTTCCCTTTACTCAATTTCATCTCATTGCCCCTAGTTATGAATCTGTGAACCACTCTCTCCCTCCTCACTGCACACATCTTTCAAATGCTCAAGAACTGCAAACATTTCACAAAACAGTTGGGGACAGCAGGGAAGAGGAGTGGATGAGCACCTCTTTTGAGCCCCCAAGTGCTCAGTAAGAGAGCACACTGCCTGCAGAGATGCCCATGTGGATTGTCTATATTAGAACAATGAGCACCTGAGGAGAAACCCACCTGGTGAGTAAGCTTGCTTTCATTTTTTAAAAAAAATCATCAAATAGTGTTTGCCTTACAATCTTAATTCAAGCACTTAATTAAAGCCAACAGAGGATTCTAAAGTGAGGAGAAAAATTAGAGCAACAACTTTTTAATTATGCTTTAGGCATTCTCTCTCTCACTTATTCTTTCTCCAAAAATCATACTCTCCTCTAAGCACTCATTTAGACAAAGACAATGGTACAGTGATATTATGGGCTAAGGCTTGCTTAGTGCTTAGCAAGCAAGTACTACAGGTTGTATGCCCAAATGCATGACCTAAATAGCATGATTACCCCTTATCTGGGATCACCATTAGCTCATTCCTTAGCATCTTTTTTCCCAAGTCATGGGAAAGGAGCAGAAGAAGGTATGGCAGGTAGTTTAAACAGTGGTTCTTTCCAGGAAGCTCTACCAAGTGCAAAAGCTTTCTAGTCATGCAAGAATGTTATTCTTCCAGTACTACAGTAGGTTGCTGTCTGCCTTCAGACAGTGGGAGAAATGAAAAGCCTCTTGTCAACTCCTGGTATGACATAGCTTCTTCCTGTCAACAGAAAAGAGCTGAACCTACATGACCCACTCTTGTTCTGCAATATTATCAATTGCATAACAGAAAGTTTTGTCTTTACAGCATGTGGTTTTATATTACTTGGGATGGACAGATAACATAGATGTAGACATGGTCAAGCTTATAAAGGAGGTCCTACTCAAGTCTGACGGAAATAGCATAATGCAGGACCTATTGCAAAAGAAAGAGGATGTTCTTGTCATATCAATCTATGTAGAAGTATGAATAGAGTTACTTCCTCTCTGAGTGTAGCACTTCCTGCCTGCTTAAAGGCAGCCTGCGTCAGTCTTCAAAAGCAGACAGAAAACACAATCCTCCTTCTAGAAAAAGTCTGACTTAGCAAAACTATAGTTTGTGCTGAGCTTCATTCAGGAGGACACATGTGTTGAAGTCTGTGGAACTTGTAAGAACAATAGTAAGCCTCAGGGGATCATGCCCACAGTTGCACTAAGAAAACTTATTAAAGAACTAGGGACTTTGGGAAGCAAACCTTACACCACAGAGAAGCATCAGTTCAGTACAGTCCACACAAAATTCACATTCAAATTTCAAGCGACCTTCTTACCTACACTTACTCTACCATCAGTTGCTGAAATTACAATTCCTCAATTGGTGATTTTTATTTTTTTTATTTATTTATTTTTATTTTGGTCTAGAAGGAAAAGAAGAAAAACAAAAACTGAAAGAAGGAGAACATTCTGAACGTTTCTTAAGATTTACATAGTCACAGTTACACAGACCTAAAAACTCATCAAGTTAAGTCTTGTTAATGGTGAGGGATGAGACTGTGGTCATGGTCAAAGAACTGGATCTAATTATGCAATGGGCATTCAGTTGTGAGAACACTGTGTGGGAGCAAGATCAGATGTCTCCTGTCTCAGCCTTTCTAGGACAGCAGGCTGGAGACAGTTCTTGGCTTTTCTTTCTTTGTGCCCAATGGTTAGGCTGGTGTGTCTATCTCACTTTACCTTCTGCATTCAAAAGACTCCAGCTGTGACTCCCAGGGTGCAAATCCCATCACACATTGATATTGCAGGGAGACAAACCAGCCAAAAACTTTTCTGAGATTAGATATAATATTTTGTAATTCTTTTCTGACAAATAAGGGACAATACAGCTGAGATGGAAAATCAGTCATATTCTGCTTCATTCTAACCTTTGGAGTGTCAAATGATGGAATAAAACCAATTATATTTGGCTGAAGAGCAGGATTTTGAGTTGTCAGGAAATTATAGCGTTCTTTAAATATAATGTAAATGTCTAAATTGGCCTGAAACAAAACCATTTCAATATTTCACATCAGTAAGAAACCCCCTGTGGCTCAAAGAAACTAAAATTACTTCAGTGTCACTGCTGAAAGTAAGAACCATGAATTAAAAAGAGTGTCTTCTTTATGGGAGATATAAAGGCAGCTTCCAGGAGCCCACAAAACCTGGGGGTTCATCTTAGCTTTTCTTGGGATAAGGTCATAACCCTAGAGCAATAAAACTAGTTTAGGTAACTCTGTCTCCAATCAGATTCCCCTGGGTATTTATACTACCTTCTGCAGAGATGAGACTTGACCCAGACAGGGTAAATATTTGTAAATCTTTGAAACTCTTAATTTTATTACAGAAATCTGTAAAGCTTTAAGGTTATTGGTTTTTACAACTCTGTCTGTACTAGTAAACTCAGCAGGATTTGCACATGGCCTAAGTCAGGGTCCTTGTCTTTCTCTGCTGCTTAGTGTTGGGACATTCCCTTACATGGATTTGACCTATAGCAACTCACATTCTCCAAGACAATGCACAGCATGGTTCATGGGTAAGCCAGAACAGTTTATTTGGAGAAAATTTCATCAAACCTGGGAGTTAAAAAACATAATAATAATGACCTGCAAAGTTACATGGACCAATCAGTTTTTCTTTTTCTGATTTATTTTACTTAATTTTTCTTAAAAGACAGAATAGCTCAATGTAGCCCCAGTTGGAATTGTTCCTATCTGTTCAATAGGCTTCTTGTCCAACATTTCACAAAACACTCCACTGCTGCGTGTTTTAGTTCCTCACTTGTAAAGATCCTATCTCTTCCTTATTATTATTGCTTATTATTTATTTAAATATCAAGAATGTGGCCTGAGAAAAAAAGCCTGGATTTGGATTGCAGCATTTTGCTCTCAACGGGTTCTGTTTATTTTTGAAAGAACAGGGACATTAAAAAGAGAAATAAAATATAGAGGTAACATCAGTAAAATATGACAATAATATGACCTCCCCTCCAAATGATAAGGTGGACAAGGTTCTAAAAAAAAAAATCACTTAAAAGGTTTTAAATCTGTGTTTTAAAAAATGCCATAAAGAACCAAACAACCCTGTTAAATATTACCATATTTACCAGAAAATTCAGTATAGCAATACTTTCTCATCTCCAGACCTATCTACTGCCTGAAAACTTCTGGTCGTGTAACATTTTTTTTAATTTACCTTCTTTAAGTTTTTTACTCAGTTTTTGGAGGAGACTCAGGGAACAGTACGAATAATTTTTTAGTGTTGCAATATGCTCTAAAGAGACTGACTACATGGATCTTATCCTGCAACTTCAACACCTTTGTCTGACTATTAGCTGCTTTCTCATTCTCATTCTTATTAGTATGTCAGAAGAGTAGAGTATAGGAGGTGCATCCTGAGTAGTCGCCTTTCTTTTTTATGATCTTTGCCATTAAAATGACAAATATGGAGTATCTATCAAAACAGCGTCATAATTTGAGGTTTTTAATGTGAGAAATGCATTGAGAACAAAGAGATAGTACATTAAATGTCCAACCTAGCTCTTAAAAGTTATCAGATACTTTCTGAGAAATTTGAAAAGTTTCTTTTTTTGCAATGTTAATATGAAAAATAATTGCATGGCATGAAGCCATCCACACAGTTGACATATAAAATGGGGACAAGTTCTAACCTGTGGATGTGATTCACATAAATATCTGAGACTGATATAATACTATTCTCAGCCAAATCAGTGGTAAAAATCTGTCAGAAAAGGGTAATACTGAATATTTTTGAAGCTTTCATTCAAGACTTTGAATATGCTCTTTCACACACAGCTTACTTAGCTGCTGCTTATGTGGGCCTAATTATTATTTGACATTAGCCATTAATGGATTTCTTCTCTCAATGGGAGCTAGTATTTTTTGCTGCTTTACACAGACACACCAGAACTAAAGAAAGGTATAAAACTAACTGCCTTTGAGACCAAGGCCCTTATTTAACCACAGAACATGGGAAGCAACTATAACCATCTTTCCCACATTGTCCCAAACATTATACTTATATCCTGGTGATTAGGATCAAAGAATATCTCTGTATATGGGGAATTAGGGGTTAAAAGGGAGAATTAAGGATTAGGGGTTAATATTGGGTAATTAGCGATTAACATGGGGG
>JANHGB010048073.1:0-10217 GCA_026283785.1 Coracopsis vasa
GCTGAGCGCCGAGCGCAGCGTGGTATGGGGGCCCGGGCTGCGCGCCGAGGCCGCCCTCCCCGCTCGGTACTTTTACGTGCAGGCCGTGAACGCCGAAGGGCAGAGGTAAGCGCGGCGGGGCGGCTGCTTGCACCGCGATGGTGATCAGGAAAACATCCAAGAGATGGGTTAAAAACTGCCTGGGTTCTTGCCCGCCACCCGATCCCGGAGGGGCGGTGCGTCAGGCGCGGGGCGACAGAGCTTCCTCCGCGCCCTTCCCCCGGCATCGGCATCCCCCACTTGAGTGTTTGCAGGCCCTGGGTCCGCATCGTAATGGCCGGATCTCTTGTAAGGGAGGGAAGCGCCGTGCTCCCTTCGGCCTTGAATCGCAGCGGTGCCCCATCCCCAGCGAGCTTGACCTTGCCTGCCCGTGTCCCACCTGAACCCCTCTCGCCTTCTGAGCAGAAATGTGCGTGGGATTTTCGTGTAGATAGGGAAGGCTGAAGGCTCCCGACGTGGCTTTCCCTGGCTGTCACTTAGAAAAAAGCTAATTAATCTTTTTAGGAGTATCCAATTACTGCACAAGGGGATGCGATGGGAAGAGGGGGGAAAATGTTCAACAGCAAAACACATACTAGCATGTTAAATGTGTGTTAAATTAGTGTGCTAAATTTGTGCACCAGGTTTCTCAGCTTTGTCAAAACCTGGACAGCAGCTATATGATATACGTGCTCAGGTGTCCAGCGTGTTTCCACTGTTAGGAGCATCAGTATTTCTCCTAAACGCATAGGCACGCGATCATTAGAGTCATTTAGCAATGACACTACAGGCCATTAGGTAAACTTGATTGGGATGAGACAGGTAAGCTTAGTTTTCAGAGGGCACTCACGGCTTTCCATTTCTACAGGAAAGAAACCCTGACTGTACAAGCTAGATAGGAGCTTGGAGTGCTTTTCCAGATTAGACACACTGTGGCATGTGTGAGTCTGGAAGCTGCCAATTCAGCTTATCTGAGAGTGTAAATATTTTCTGCGTTTAGTTGAACTGGCAGCTCTCTATTGTGGTTGGGAGAGTGTCAGGAAAGGTGAATGGGCTGCCAGGCTGCAATCCATTAGTCGAGCTGTTCCTACCTCCTCTCTCTATCCCAAGCTCTCCTTACATATTTGGGACTGTGTAAAGAAATGGAAGGAAGTTGGCAGATGCAGCATTTTGACTGTGCCAACTTTGTTAATACATGTCACTTTGTCAACACATGTCAATGGTATGTGATAATGATTTTTAAAATTTTATTTGGGTTTATAGAGATTTTTCTATATATGGTGAATTTTAGCAGGATTTCATAAGTACATATAGAATTGCACCATCCCACTATAATATTTTTCCCTACCAAGACACTGGCATTTGTAATATCCTTTTTTCTCTCCCTGGTATGAGCTGCCACAATGATAAAGAAGTTTAACTCCATTCTTTACTTCCTTAAATAGTACTAGGAAAATAAAGTAACATTTTGCTTCTGTATGTAAAATAACAGACTTATTAAGCTGCTAAAGTGAAGTTTGTTTAGTCTTATTTTTTCATATATATATCTATAGAATTATAGAATAGTTTGGGTTGGAAAAAACTTTTACAGATCATCTAGTCAGACCTGCCTGCCATAGGCAGGGACACCTTTCACTAGACCAAATTGCTCCAAGCCCCGTCCAACACTGCCAGGGATGGGGCAGGCACAACTTCTCTGGGCAACCTGTGCCAGTGCCTTATCACCCTCACAGGGAAGAACTTCTTCCTAATGTCTAATATAATCTACCCTATTTCAATTTAAAACTGTTGCCCTTGTCCTTTCCCTACAGACAGGATACCAAGATGCATCTACCGAGGTCCATTTATCTGTGTGCTCTCTACCTTCCTATCGTCTTGCATTTGAGCTGTTACTAATCAAGAGCTATGCAGGATTTTTAAAGGTGTTGTTTTCTGATATGAAGACTGTATTTCCAACATTGTTCAACATGTAGGGCACCAAGTGACTTTGGAGGTGTGTTCAGGAGCATCTTGGGTGGAACCTTTCTGATACCTTCTAACAGCATGAGACATTTTAGGTAGCCTAACAAAATTCTCTTCAGAAAAAATCGTGTCTTGCTTGTGAACACCAGTATGTGCTCATAAAGACCTAGCATGGCTCAGTGAAGTCACCTGCCAACTTGAAAAGGAATGGATCACACCAAGAAAGCTGTTCTGTGTTTCCTTTTTTATTAAGCTCTCACTTGTTTTCTGGGCAGGTTCACTTCCTCACCAGGTGAAAATGCATTCCAGGTGAAGATCACCGCTCCTGAGGAACAGTTCACTCGAGTTGGTGTGCAAGTATTAGATAGGAAGGATGGTTCTTTCCTTGTGAGGTACAGGATGTATGCAAGCTACAACAGCCTGAAGATAGAAATCAAAACTGGAGATAAACATGTTGCAAAGTCTCCATATATTTTAAAAGGTAAGAAGCAGCACTACACACAGATTTCCTGTTGTGGCTTTTCCTCACAAACTGTGTCCCAGGATGTCTTCTAGCATTAGCATAGCATTATGTGGGACCTCGGTACTTCTCCAGACTATCAAATGCCATTGGAATTATGGATTCATTATAAATGTTCTGTTCATACTATTCAAAATAATAAAAATAAACAAATGCTGTGATGCTGTTGCCTGGCAAATAACATATAGAGAAGAGAGCTTGTACAGAAGCTGATACAGCTTTGTGTGACTCCTCTGGAGTAAAAAAAAGTTCAAACATGTCCATTTAGAGTTGCCGAAAGTTTGGTCCTAAGTAATGAATGCTCATGTCTGACCCTGTTTTGTGATCTCAACAGCTCTGTGGTGTGACTTATTAAAAATAAAATAACTGTGTTCCTGACAGGACCTGTTTATCATGAAAACTGTGACTGCCCTCAGGAGGAAAGCAGTGTATGGATGGAAGAGATGAACTGCCCTGAAAGCATTCCACAGATTCAGAGAGACCTAGCAAATTTTCCCATTGTTGATCCAGATAAGATTGCAAAAGAAATTCCACAGAGATTTGGACAAAGACAGAGTTTGTGTCATTACACCATCAAAGATAATGAGGTATGGAATGGGTTGATCTGAAGCCCATCTAGGGGTGGGGTGCAAGTCATACAACTAGGCTGTCTGGCTGTCCCCAGCTGAAAGGCTTCTTGTAGCCAATTCTTTAAGAAACTTCCTTTGTTTGCTTATCTATTCTTGAATACTTTGCAGTTTGTATGTGAGCACAACAGTACTGTCTTACTTTGTAAAGTGGTTTTTGTCCATGTTATAACTTAAGCACCGTGAAGATAAGTTACTTTCCAAGCAATCAATATGAGTACTAGGCACAGACCCAAGTCTCCTAAATGCTAATTCAGTTTCCTGTTCTCTAAGTAATATTGCTGTGGAGTGTCATGATCATCTAATTTGACATGCACCAATAAATTACATTAAGCATAATTCTGAGGTAAAGAAATACCACTTTTATCTCCACTGAGCATCAGAGCTGCAGTTCTTTTTAACACAACTGGACTGACTTCAGCAGAGTTTCATATGGCAATGAGAACAGTGGAACACAACAGAAACAGGCAACCAGCTTCTGTTTCCATGAGGCAGACCTAAAACATCTGCAAAAGCAAGCAAAGCTTGTCCTTTTCTTTTGGTCACTTTCCTGTGAGGAGTTAGAGAGACGAGCTTTCTAAAGCTTCCCAGCTGATTCATAAATCTGTACAGCCATACGATCTGTCTGACTAGTTACTAAGTGATTAAAAGAGCTCTAAATTGTGTCAGCTGTTCTCTGAAAAGAAAACACCAGACCAGTAAAATCTGTGTTTATTTTCAGGTTTATATAAAGACGTATGGGGAACATGTTGGCTTCAGAATTTTCATGGATGCCATACTGCTTTCTTTGACAAGAAAAGTGAGTACAGTCATTTATTCTATGTGTCCTGATCTATAGAAGCCTGGGCTTAACAAATATACTTCATCATATTTGTTGCTGTTTCTCTTTAAAAGCTCTTGTTCTTTGATTAATAATGGGAAGGTCAGATGGATTTTCCTTGTTTGAAGTTGGCATGTTCTAGAATGCTCTCTGATCAGAGTAGTGCAAATGTTAATTGAATAGCAGGCTTTTATAGGAAAGTTCAATAGATTTGGATACACTGCAGTTTGGGGTTTTTTCTGTAGACAAAATAAATCATCCTGCAGCATCTCGTATAAAATTCTGCCTCTGCTAGTACATTTTACAGGATGTCTGAAGGAAAAAATAGAGAATGTATATCGTTCTCCATTGAATTCTGTACGCCAAAAACAAAGACAGAGAGGGTTGAGAAAGAGTACCAAAAGGCATGGGGACCTCCCTTGATGTACCAGCAAAAAACACGATGCAGACCCTTTCCTAGGGAAACTTTGGAAAAAACCCTGGCATTATGTATAAAGTGGCAGAATATAGGATGACTATAATCACAGATATGTGTTACATAAAGAAAGTAGTAAAAGAAATACGAAGATATCCAAGTTAATACCTGTTTTTGACTGTAAAATACAATGCACTTTGTCTTTTTAAAAGGAGAGAAAGAGAGAGTAGCTTCTGAAGTATGGAGTTGTTCACCTAAAAAAAGAAAAATCCTTAAAAATCTAATAAAAAAATAAACACATTATTTATAAACAGCTGAAAGATAAGGTAATTGGTATGACACAGCATGGATTTATCCTTTCTTTCTGTAACAAGATAATAGGCTTCCTATATGGATGTCAAGTATCATAAGTTTAGTTAGGCTTTTGAGGGCAAGTCTCCCAAGGTTCTCATAAACAAGATAGGAAAACTGCCTTGAAGAAACTACTGTAACCTCTTAGATAACCTTACTTTAACAACAGTTGACAGTGTTTCCAGAGAGGTGAAAGGTGTCACAACATTATTTTTCAGAGATTTGTCCTAGGTTCAGTCCCCATTTAATAGTCTAGTTATATTGTGGCTGAATGATGGACTAGAGTATTTCTTAACAAGAGAAATCATGTGGAAAAATGGATAAAGTGACAAGGGCAGGGTATTACCCAAAGGCTGGATAAATAATATAGCTGTGACACCTGTTTTAAAATAGGGAGCGAGTGATTATTTTCTGCAGAAAAGTGTGAAGGTTACAGTATCACAAATTTAACGTGACTCAACAGTGGCATGCTGTTGCGAAAAGCTAAACACACACATGAAAGAAGTGGAAAGTAACCTTTCCCCTATACTCTGGATTAGTAATGGGTCAGTTCTGCTACTGTGCCTGCCTTTGGGTGTCAGCTTCAAGAAAGGTTGTTCAGTTGCTGACATTGCACAGGAAAGTGGTAAGAATGACTAGACATACAAATGTAGATTCATTTAAGTGGGGATTGTCTCATCTAAAAGGTACTTATAATCTAAAATGTTATCATCTAAAAAAATAATAAAATTATATATTAAAATTATTAAAATATTATAAAATCATAATATAAAAGTATGATCTAAAATATTGTCTAAGGGAAGACATGAATATAGCCTTTAATTATCTAAAAGATTGCTCTAGGGAAGATGGAAGTAAGCTGTTCTCTGTGTCAGTAGTGTTGGACAAGAAATAATGGAATTAAATTGTATCAGAAGTATTGAGGCTAAATGTTGGGAAAGATTTGCTAACTCCAAAGACAGAAACTGTTTACAGATCTAGTAAAACACAGTTTGTCCCATCCCCATTAAATACTTCAGAATTTCTATTAAGACACTGTCACTGAAAGACAATAGATCTATTGAGTTGGAGAAGATTGACCCTGTTGAGTGATTCTGCCATTGAGGAGGTAGATAAAACACAATTTGTAGCTTTTCCATGTCCATTATAACCATTAGATGGCACTGTACTAATAAAGTTTAGTGTTGAAGATTAGAATGTGTAGCCAAACCCCGTCTGAAATGAAGGTACACAAGAAAACCTGTATACTGAAGACAAAAAGTACTGCTTTGGGTCTCTTGTCTTTAGAATATCTGGATGACTCTGCCAAAGGCTACCTCATGTTATCAAGTTAGAGAAGAATATCATCAGCCATTTAAAAGGGTGTTTGATACTTGCTAAATTACTGATTTCTATCTCTGTCCATAAAGATAAGCTAGAAATTTCATGAAACCTATTTGGACCACAGAAGAATCCTGAAATGTTAGCCTTTTTCCAGCCATTCGGATCTGAAGAATAAAGGGATTTGAGAGGAGAAATGCTTTGATGCATACATATGATGAGGAGTTAGGAATATGTTTAAACTCTTATTTTTATGTGTTATGTATATTTTGAGAATTATTAACATTCACAATTAGTCTTTCTTCAGATAAAATATTTTCTTGTGTAGGTGTTAAGATAGTTTTCAAAAAATGCCAGTATAATAACAGGATATTCATAATGGTCAAATACCCAACCATGACTTATCAATGAGGAAGACAAAAACAAGAGAAAGAAAGATGATGTCACAGTGTAAAACCTGTGACATGCCTGTCTTGTAAAAATGGTAAACTTCTCATTTCACCTTCTCAAAACCAACTACACAGCAAGGAGGCTGTTTGGCCGTGCAAAGACAAGCTAAGCTGACTTAGATTCTTTTGCTTTGAAAGAGGCAAGTGACGGCAATGTAGCAGAGATTGATATTTAAAAAATATTAGTGTCATGAAAGGGGTGAACTAAGAACAGACAAGGGCATCAGTTCTGCACTGACATTATACATGCTTCAGGGTTCCATAAAACTTGACCGTATGTCACTTTCAGATTTCTGCTCTCTCAGCTGAATGCCCCGCTGTTTTCAGTTTCTCCTCATAAGGCAGCTGGTCTGTCCCTATCAGAGTGGATGCATTTCTTTGTACCTTCTCTTACTTTATTTGCAATTGCCAGAAGCACACATAATGCTCAAGATGGGAGTACATCTAAATTTCAAACAGCAGCAAAAATGTCCTCTGTCCTGTTGTTACAACATTTCCTGGCTATCAGCAACAGTATTTTTCTTGCTTTTTGGCTGTGACAGTGATTTCAGATATGGTTCCATACTACCAACTATTTTAGATAAGTGAGGATGTTATGCTTAATAATTAATCTCAGCGCTGACTAAATGTGGTCTTCCCATCATGGCTGTTCATTTCTGTTACTTCTCTTCTGTTGGATTTAGTCATCAGGCAGAGCAAATCAGTTCACTCATGTTACAGCAAACTCATTTACCAACCAACAGCAATGCAATGCATACAGTCAGCTAGGTGGTTCACCTTTCCTAGGAACTATACCATTGCTTACTAGATCCCAGTGCTAGCCTGGTACAAAGACTGTGTGACCAATCATGTAAAGTATAACAAGAGACCATCCTCTAAACTGGAGTGTTCCTATTCCTTAAAAAAAAAAAAAAAAAGAATGGAGAGAGCATTTACATGACTTTAATCTTTAAAAATATATATTATCTTGTAGGCTTTACTCTGTGGTCTCAGTACTTCTAACATGTTTCTAAACTTCAGAGGTTTATACAGGTACATTAAGTAGAGACCTGGCTATTTTTTCTCTTACTGAGGTTGTTTTCAAAATGCAAGGTGCCAGCAGAACAATACTGCTTTGTATTAAAATGCATTTGTGCCTACTTTGCTTCTGTTTAGGTGAAAATGCCGGATGTAGAATTTTTTGTTAATCTGGGGGACTGGCCTCTAGAGAAAAAGAAGTCCCCACAGAACCTGCACCCAATCTTCTCGTGGTGTGGGTCCAATGAGTCAAAGGACATTGTCATGCCAACATATGACTTAACAGACTCAGTTTTGGAGACGATGGGACGGTAAGAAATTGCTTAAAATTTCCACAAAATTCACAGCGAATGATTTTCCAAGAAGATATTTGTATTAACAGTATATTGGTTTTATTTATTCATTGAGACATTGGTATCCTGTACGTAGGCAGTAACTGTGTAATCAATATCTTAAGATTAACTGAGTTATGGATATAAATGGCATATTAAAATATTTCACTGTTTTATTTAAAAAATCAAAATTAATCTAAACATGTTCAAGTAATTGAAAACAGCACTTGGAAGGAATGCTTCAAGGGAGATATTTTGTTTGTTTGCTGTGTTTCCCACCCATGAACTTGTTGACAACTGGCCAGGTCTCTTTTTTCTTGATTTCCTAGAATCTTTTTTTCTCTCCCTTTTAAAGCCCAACGTAGCCAGAATTCTTTTTACCTAGGACTTACCATCTCCCACTTTGATTACTTACCATAACTGGCCTTAGTAACTGCTCCATTGCTGTCTTGAAACACTACAAAGCCAACCTCTGGGAGTTCTTTGTAATCCATTTTGAACCCATTTATCATTTCACCGCATTTAGTTCTGGTTCGTTCTTTATTATCAAGGCTTTTTCTAAATTCCCTGTCCACCTAATTGACGTGTTTTAATTTAGCAGAGTACTTAAGGGAGTGAAATATGTTGTACTGAGCTAATTACATTACCCTGCAACACCCTCGTCTGTCTGGCAACCATATACACTTTTGGCTACTTTTTCCAATGACAACCAACAAGTACTCTTTCCACATGCCATGTTGTTGTTGAACTAATGCTGTCTTGCCTCTGAACTTGACATTCCTCATCTAGTTTTATTGCTGCAAAAATACAGATACAATACATAGACAGGTGTGTTCATGACTTACCTTCATCCTTGGTATTTGCCTATTGGTACTGTAACCTCCTTTAAGTAATTGCACTTAACAACATTTCCAGCAGGCTTCACTATTAAATCACTTTTTTTCTCCTCCAGAGTCAGTCTGGACATGATGTCAGTGCAAGCAAATACCGGCCCGTCATGGGAAGACAAGAATACCACAGCGTTCTGGAGAGGACGTGACAGCCGCAAAGAGAGGCTTGAACTTGTAAAACTCAGCAGAAAATATCCAGAGCTCATAGATGCTGCTTTCACAAACTTTTTTTTTTTCAAACACGATGAAAGCGTCTATGGCCCCATTGTTAAGCACATTTCATTTTTTGACTTTTTTAAGGTAAGCCACTAATCATTTTTCATAGAGCTATGTTCTTGGTGTATCCCATTATCAAATAACTTTGTAGGTATTACTGATAATAAAATGACCTTTAGATTTTCAGCACGCCACCAGTAACAAGCGTGAATAGGTATCCCTCCAGTTCTATTAACAGCTGTGTAGCTCTTCCGCAGGGGATGATAATGTTTGATTTACATCTGAAAGTTCTGTAGAACCTTGTGTAATCTATATAACTCCAAGCTCCTTTTTATTTCTTCTTCCTGATTCAGCGTTCAGGACTACTAACATAGCTAATACAGTGGGAAAATCGGTGGATGAAGTGGCACATCTACCCTCACATCCGAGGATAAGCGTCTGAGAATTTCTGGAGAATTTAATTGATGAAGCGGGCATCTCTGTGTACCCTGCACTCAGATGAATTCCAAACTAAATACTAAAAGCTACTTAACATTGATGCTTGCCTAGCCAGTCCTGTATTGCTCAATATCTGCAAATCAGTAATACCAGTGCCCTCAGAATAATATAACCTAACCAAGCTACTGGCATCTTGTGTTTATTAATAACTGACACTCATTTTCTTTCCAGTATAAATACCAAATTAACATTGATGGCACAGTGGCAGCATACAGATTGCCTTATCTACTAGCAGGAAACAGTGTGGTGCTAAAGCAAGACTCCATCTACTACGAGCATTTCTATAATGAGCTGCAGCCATGGAAACACTACATCCCATTTAAAAGCGACCTGAGTGATCTACTAGAAAAACTGCAGTGGGCAAAAGATCATGATGAAGAGGTGAATACACATTTAGAAGTACTTGGCAATGTTTCTAGACAAAATAGAGCAAAAATTGCATTGCTTTAAAACAAATAAAAATCTGTTAGAAGGACTTAAAAATTATTGTCATCAACTCTACAAACAAGAAAAATACTTTTAAAAGAGTATATAATACATGCATTAATTTGAAATTAAGTTGACCTTTGCAAAATTAAGAGTATATTCATAAGAATGACTTACTTTTAAAAGTAAGAATGCTTAAATAAAAATAACGCAGTTATCCTAAACTCCCAACACTTAACTCCAGAATCAATACTGGCAGCCTGAAATAACTACTGGGGGTTTTAGAAATAGAAAAATAAACCCAACTTTTGTTTTCTTTGACAGGCAAAAAATATTGCAAAATCTGGACAAGAATTT
>JANHGB010048078.1:0-24390 GCA_026283785.1 Coracopsis vasa
CACGCTCTTCCTTCGCTCCTCGCTGCCTGTGCAAGTTGTGCCCATTCTGGAGCAGTTTTGGCATCGCCATCTTGGCCATTGGGCTGGGGTTGCCTGTGGTGGGGCCGCTGAGGAACCGGCTGGAACCGGCTGGCCCCTCTTCTCACAGCAGCTGCCCTGCAGCTCCCTGGCTGCCAGCACTCAGGCACCAGCACCCAGTGCGGACTTTCTCCTTGCCACCACACATGGCTCCTTGTCTGACCTGGCCATTGCATCCAGTCTATTGCTAGGGACGGGACAGGCACAGCCCTGTGGCTGTCACTCAGCCCTGAGGCGCAGGAGGGATGTTAGGGAGCCCGCAGGAGGCTAACATTTCCATGCATCAGCCTCCTGGTCTCACACAGTGCCCTGATGCCTTCCCAAGGTCTGAAGCACATCGATCAGTAAAGGCAGGGTTTTGGTTTCTGTAGCACACCGATCAGTAAAGGCAGGGTTTTGGTTTCTGTGGCAGACATTAGCAGTGCCCAGCGCTGAGCCAAGCTGCAGGCTCACATCCCTGAGAGATGCTGGTGATGAAGTGCTTGAGTTGATGAATTGTGCTGATTGATCCTCATGCAAGTGGAAGGGGAAGTGGGGCAAGGATGGAGGGATTCATGAATAATTAAACACTGAGACGGAGCAACATACATAATGCATGATAAATTAGTCCAAGCGCAGCAGAGGAGGCAAGGGTAAAGTTTGTTTCAACAAGCATAAAATGGGATGTGACAAGGTGTTTATGCTAGAACAGCTGTTTGCTAAAGGTTGTCATTTGTTTATACAGATCCTTCCCCTCACAGTTCGGGGTTCTGCTCAGAGTGGGACAGAGATCCTCAACTGAGCTGGAAAGTAATTCAGCTCCTGCTGGGTCCCAGTCCAGCATGCTCCCTGCCTGGGAGATCCCCTCCTTGCTTGGTACTGGACTTTCCTCTTTGTGAAGCTGATGCAACATTTGCCATGCTAAGAGTCTATCCGGTCATTTGGGCCGTGCAGTTTGGCTGCTGTGAAGGCAGGTAGGGTAATGCCCGTAATTCCATGGAAACAGAGAGGCCCGTGTTGACTCACTCTAGCCTTTCCTGATCCCGGTTTCCCCAGCTGTCTTCCTTTCAAACTGTATTTGCTGTTACAGCATGAATTATTTTTGTTTTAAGATGTTTCATTCATTACAGACGGTAATGAGGCTGGCAACCAGAGGGCATCGGCTCTGTGCTGCAGTGTCAAACTGATTTAAGAGTGTGAGTGTGTGTGTGTGTGAATAAAACCCCAGTCCCCTTTCTGAAGCAAACCTGGCAGGTCTGTTCGAGTTTAGTTTTCCTGTAAATGACACTAAAGGCCAAAAGCTGCATTATTAGACTTGCAAAGTTGCTTCATTTGAATCAAAGTGAGTTCTAAGCAACATGACTTCTTTTTCCCCCACTATGAATCACTTCAGGTCTCCTTTCCTGTGTTAATGAATAAGCTAGGTATTTGTCATGACAGATCCCAGGACACCATACACAGAAGGTGTTCACTACAGATAGCTGATACAGCTATTCTGACACACACAGAACCCCAGCTGGTTTCATCCCTTTTGTTCAACATGGGCTGCATGTGGAATAGGATTGTGAATTGATTGCACTGGGATTTCTCCATGTTTCTGGAGTCGACAGAACAGTTCCCTCAAGCAGGCACTGCTTAGACTTAAGCCAAGAGAAAATCTCATCCGAGTTCTTCTGATTGTTTTACTGTTTTTTCGTATTCATGGTCTTTCATCATTCCTTGCTAGAAAGGGTGAAACTATGGAAAAGTGACACTGTCCTGCTGTCACTTGCGCACAAAGTAGGTGTGAAGGGTTGAGTATAATACAGCTGTCCCCCAAAATTCAGTATATTCTCTTTAAATACTGAGGTCATCTATATGAAAAAAAAATAAATAAAAATATTAAAAAACCCACACAAATATTGAGCCCATAAAATGCACAAAACCAGAAGAATGCCGTTAAAAGGCAAAGACTGCACAACCTCCTCTCTGAGGACATGCAGAAGCACCTGCATATTCAATTGCTGGAAGAGATGGGAAAGAGGGAAGCAGCTTTTGATCTTGCATTACAGAGAAGTCCAATGCAGTTTTAACAGCTTTAGCCATAACCACAAAGATGTACTTTAGATCCTTAAGGTGTCGTGGGCTTCCTGCATGCCACTGGGCTCTCCTGGTAGAAAGAAAGTAACGTAACTTTCCCATAAGTAACGTCCCACTTCACAAAGCCATCCTAAGGAAAACTGCACTAAAGAGAATAAGAATGCGCTGTGGCCAGGCAAAGCACAAGCATGTTATGGAACTCCTCAGTGAGCAGGTGCAGCAGGTGCACAGAATTTTGCTGCTTTCTTGTCTTTTCGGTTTTGGTAAGGTTTTCCCCCTTCAGCTGTTGCAATGACTCACTGATTTGCATGGCCACTCACGTTATGGTTTCTGAAAAGCTTTGAGCACAGGACAGTGATGATGAAATGCCCTGTCAGCTGTCTTTAATTCAGCTGGATTTTTTTCCTTGTCTCCCTTCTCCTCCTGGTGCCTCAATCTACATGGGCCTTACCACTTTAAAAGTAAAGTGGGACACACGGATGTGAGAGAGAAGAGGAAAATTTCTGAACTCCCTGCCCTGTTCCAAATTAATTAGAGACAAAACCACCTCAAATATGTGTTGAAAGCAGCTTAAAAAATGCTCTCCATTACTGCATTTAAACACTGAAACTAAAGTTTATGATGAGTAATAAACCAAAGCCTGCGTCAATAGCTCTCTGTGCAGTTTGACCACACTCCAGATGCACAGGAGGAGAAAATGTAGGTGTTTACCAGGTTTCTAGGGCAATGTGCACAACTGACAGACTAAATCAACCCCATGCTTGCCAGTGGGATGGGATACCAGCACAGCTGCCTGCCTGCCTGAGTTTTCTTTTATCAGCTGTATGAAAATGAAGAAGGTCCTGAAGGCAGGCTGCTATGGTAGCCTGCTTTGCATTCCCCTCTTTCTTATGCCATTGGTGTGGTCCCTGGCCTGCTCCTGGCTTTGCACTGCCCTACTCCCGAAGGTATGACGGGGTATTCACTTACTTGTCATGTTTCCCTTCATTTCCTTAAGATAGCTGCTTTCAGTATGTGTCCATCTCCTCTTTGCAGCCAAGATACTATTTTATTAAGTTAATACTCAACAAGCCTCTTCCCCTAGCACCAAGACCCCCTTTGAGGGAGCACCCAGAATGTAATTGCCTTAGGGGTGGTGAATTGCCATTGAATGGGCAGTATGGCAGTGTACAGTAGCTTCAAATGAAACCCCAAGTTTTCCAAAGACAGCAGATCCCCAGCTGGAAGATCCTCAGCCTGCGTGAACTGGTGTAGGTTTATGCCAATTTACATCAAAGGAAAACCCAGATCATGTAAATGCTTGCACATGTAGCTTCCCATGAGTGCAAAGTCCAGGCTGTTGAATTCAACAGAGGCTGTTCCTCTGTGATGCCTGATCTTAGCATACCATGGCTGTTCAGGAGCCTCTTTTCCAGCTCCTCCAATGTAACACAGCCTCAGAGCTCTAAGGGTAAGATGTTTGGCCTGTGGTCCTCCAAAGGGCTCTAGTGTCAGCCTGTGAAGAGATCAGAGGTAGCGCTGTTTTGCATAAATAAGAGAAAGCACATCCATATCAAAACAGGAGATTAAAGGCAATGGCACGTGAAAGTGAAAAGTGGTTATTGTTAGTGACAGTCTTGCTGACCCTCTTCTAATATAACACTTTTTTTATTAAGAAGCCCTCCATTTCAAGGTGTGGTGTAGCTTTTTGCAAAGTCTTAACTTTTTAAGGAGCCGTCTGCACTACAGACAACTTTGTCCTCTCATACATGCAGATGAGTGTATGTAACATTGCTGCTGAAGATTAGATGGTGTTTGCTTTTCAGTTGTGTCAGGAGACAAATAAATGTTGCTGAAAATGTGGGCTTTAGCCTGGAGTGCCCTCAGATCGGGTGGTGAGTCAGCTTTGCAGATGAAGCACCTTGGAGCAAAACTTCTGTGGGAACAAATTCAAATAGTTCTTACCTCAAAGGAGAGGTGAATGCCAGCCAGGGAGTAAGGCGGTGTGCAGAGGAAACCTCATCTCTATTAGGATTTCATAGCAAAATGGGTCAGCTGCTGTCGAAATACACATTTTCAGACTGGTGACACATAGGCCTGGTCTTTCTTGTTTAACTTAGAAGCGATGACCTATCCGGCCTTTCCTGACCTGCTAACATGCAGAACTGCAACAACTGTCTTGTCACCTTTAGGATTTACTGAAGGCTGGCTGATACATGCTGAGGATGGTTTCTTTGTTTTTCCTAGTAAAGACAAGACCTAAGGTTTCCTGGATGCCCCCTGATGTCAGACAGCTCAGACTGCCACCTTTGCAAAGTCTTACTGCATGCTGGGATATCTTGCTGCTGCCGTAGGACTGGCAGGGTGAAATCAAGGGCTCCTCTGAAGGGCAATGAAGTCCAGGACAAACACGTAGTTCTGAGGACAGGATGGCTTCATGCTGCCACTGCAGCAGGTCCAGCTCTGGAAGACAAAAAAACAGAGGTAAGATTTCAATGGTCTACACACTGCCCACCACAAACAACATCTGTGTCCTCGAGTGAATGCTGGGTTGTTTGAGCAGTAATTCTCACTGCCCCTTACAAAGCCAGGTCTGATGTGGTGCCCCGCTAGCACTGTGAATTCATGGCTCTGGATGTTGCTATATTGCTTCCCAGCACATGAGGCACCTGCTTGACTGATTTCTTTACCCTTGTCAGTGTTCAGAACAGCTGTGCACCTATTTTAGCCAGGCAAGTCAAATGCAAGTTGGTTTCATGCAGGATGACTGCGTACAGTAGCAGCACAGGCAGGAGGAAGCTGGATTTTTGAGAGCAGACCCTTAGTCTGGGGCAAAATGCTCGCCTGCACTCTGATGCTGATTTTCATCTTTATTGGCTGCTCCCGAGTCTGCAGCCGGAGGAACAGTCTCCTGTGGAACGGCAGCTTTAGACAATTTTATTGGCTGATGAATCTGATCTTGCCTGGCCACCTTCCAGAAGCACTGACTTGCCCGTGATGAGAGTGAAAGGAAGGTTGCTCTGCCTGGGGCTGTAAAGCAATTGTTTCGAGACCAACGTAACACCCATGCCTTGCTGCACGGTAAGTGTATAAAGATAGGTCCATATACACACATATATATGCGTGAAGTGCTTTATAATATAATTGCTGACACAATTAAATGTGCAGCTCCTGTGGACTGTGTCTCGCTTGCTGCTTAATAATGTGAAAATGTACTTGGCAAATTGCTTGCTGTCACAAAATGCTCAGTTAACTGTTGCAATGATTTAAGTTGAAACACTGCATTTTTCTGCTCCTCTGATTCTTTCCTATGCTGCAAGACATTGATTTAAGCTTTTTGCCATGAGGGAACAAAATATAGCTGCAGGGTGTTGATACTAAAATGTTTTCTTCGGCTTTATTCTTTTGCTAGTGCAAACTCAATGTAACAGAGCTGCTTGCTAACATTTGCTCAAGTCTTCTAAAAATTGCTAATTACCTTTTGTTTTTTGAGGGTAACTTCTGTGAAGTTTGATGCTATGGATTGTTTTGCAAGTTGTGCTTTGCCACAGAGCAAAAATAGGGCAGAGCTCAAGAAAACAATGTTTTTAATGTAGCCCCCAAAGTGTGTGGTGCTCAAAGTGGCAGGATACTGCATTGCACCTCCATTGGTTGCAAACAGCTCTCCCGATGAACATTTCTGGAAGAGCCTCCCAAACTATTGCTACCTAAGGAATTGATGATTGACCCGCAGCACTAGAACAGATAGAAGGAATGCAGCTTTCTAGACTGCAGCAGCTCTATAATATTTAAGGACGCAGCTAATCCTGAGAGCACAGCATATCTGCTGCTTCAGAAGTGATACCAAATATTTCAAGTTTCACTGTACCAACCTGCAGTGCCCCTAATAGCCAGAGTGGACTTGGAAACTGTGACTTTTGAACAGCTTTGGGAAACAACCTTCTATCACTGCACTTATTCAAAACAACTTTCTAATGTTTCATTGTTCTTTATTAGGAGAGGTGGGGGAGAAAGTGGGGTGTCTGTGTTTTCTGCAAGCAAAAAAAGTGTTTTCAGATTCTTGCTGAGCATAGTGCAGAGACCACAGAGCATCCTCAGGGCTAAGACAAAATATTGAAGATTAATAAAGCTATATACAGTGCCCAAACATTTCCTGAACTAGAACTTTCCATACTCTGGGCTGTGCTTAGCGCAACTCTGTTGCTGGTAATGCTGCTTTTCTTAATCCTTCTTCCTGAGGGCCAAGGAAGAGCCTGAGTAGCTTCATGATTTGCCTTGGCTGGAATTGATTTGCAGCTGTAGTTATGAGGAAGAGCTTCCCCATTATGTCCAAGTGTGGAGAAGGGGCGGACTCACTTGGTGCAATTCTTTGCTGTATTTCAGCTGCAGGAGGAAGTAACCTTGTTGAACTGGCTCCATGACAAGTGGAATGGCAGCATATAAGTTGTGTGGCTCTGTTACTACCTGCAGTTATGAGAGTGAAATAGGACTTTACCTTAATGAGAAATGATGCCGGAAATGTGTTTTGGTATGACTTTGGTGCAAGTGCGCCAGGTAGCACTGACAAACTTTGGTCCTGTGTCTTCTAAGCACTCATTTTGTTGGTCCTGTAAATAGTCTAAACCACTTTTTTGCTTGCTCCGGTGTTTCTGCACTACTGCTGCTCCTGTTCCTGCTGGCTGAGGCTTCTAGGGGAGCCATGGAAGTCAACATTCAATCTCACTGGATTTCAAACATCTTTTCTAGAAATCATTGGCACTGCCATTATATGGAAAGTGAGGCAGTATCTGCAGAACAGAATTATCTAGTTTTATAGGTGTGTTTGTGATTTCCTGGGATTTTGTTGTGGAATTTCAATTAGGGCTTCTTTCAGGTTAGGATTTAACACATGTGCAAAACACACAATGATATGCCGGTCTGGTATGTGTTCAATGCCCTGGAAAAGTTTTTTTTATTAATGTCAGGCATGCATCTGTGAAGTTGCAATCTGTGACTGCTGTAGTGATACCAAAAAGTAAGGAAAAGAGGAGAAAACCGTATGAAGATGTGAATTCTGCTAGTTTTAGGTTTAAATGAAAAACATTTGAAAGCAACCCATGGTAGAAATGGAGCTTTACCACTAAGCATGATGCAACTTAGAGGGAAATGCGTGGTTCTCTTGATTTTCCAAAGAGCTCTTTGATACCCTGTTGCTGCTAAACTGCTGGTGTGTTTCTGCAAATCAGCAATCATGCAAAAGCTAAATACAGGCTGCTTATTTATTTTTGGAGCATTTGCTATCACTCTAGATGCCACAGCAATTAAAATACTGGTGGCTTCCGTCACTGTCAAACCAAAGGTAGGGGTGGCCTGACCCCAGGCACCTGTGGAATGGATACCCAAGGAGTGTTCCTTGTGTTTGTGCTGTGCCGGTGGCATCTGTGAGCAGTCCCTGGGAAGCAAGGTGGGAGGAGAACAATTCACATCAGATGTGTCACCCTTTCCTGGCCTGCCCTGCAGCTTGTAGTACTGTGAAGGCCACAGCTGCAGCCAGCCTCAAAACAGCATTGCAGACTTTTGCTGCTCTGCTGTCAGTCATCTGGTGTTGTCCTCTGCACCCCATTGCCTCCCTCAGCCCAGTAAATGTGCCAGGATCCTGATCTCTCGTTTTCTTTGGAGTGCATAAAAGATAGGGGCATTTCCAGCCCTTTTGCCTTGAGGGGGGAAGATGGAGAAAAGTGGAAAAATCTCAGATGAGGAGGCAACTAAAAATATCATAAAGCTTGTGATCTTTGTGAATGGTTATATTTGGCAATTCTGTAGAAATGGATCTCAGAGAAAACTATGGTTCTCAGACTTTAAAAAAAACCCAACCATTTATTTGTATATGTTTTGTTTTTAAATTGAGATGTGAGTGAAGAAAATGGAAACACATTAATTAGTACTTGGATAGTTTAGAATAGCTTTTGTGCAATGCTTTTACAATATGTTAGTTTAAAATGTGGACTTGCAAATTACAGTAATAGTTTAAAGCACTTGAAATCCAGAATGACGCGTAAACTGACTGCAGTGATTTTATTTTTATCTTGGTTGGTTTCGTGTTAGTTTAGATGTGGATTTATCATTCTGTATATATGTATACAAATAATCCTATTAACATGTCTGTAAGTAGGAAGCTGGTAGGCAATGTGGTTTCATATATATCAGCATATTATTGAGCCATAATATGAAATATTTACTACCAATATCCATTTGTAAACCTGATGTGCTGTGAATTCATGCTGGGAGTAAGAATAAGGCAAGAAGCCGTTTATGATGTGCGATACAAATAGTCAGATCAGCAATGGGAGTGAAAACTGGAAGAGTGTTCTTCAGTTTTAATTACAGCCCAACAAATGGTGCATTCGTTTTTCATTGTTAATAAATGGCCCATATGGCATCTTTTGATCACATGCTCTGCAGCTTCTGCAACAGTAAGGCCCTTATTTTCAGGGAATACAGAACACAAACCCATTTAATCTGGGCTTTCTGAGCAGAAGATTGTCTTGAGTAAGAAAATGGGCACTACCAGGAAAAGGTATCTTAGGTAACTCAGAGTTTTCCAGTCTGAAGGCTTGGTGCATGTTGTGTGCACCTCAGCAGCAGAGTCAGTGACTTCTTCACATTCCAAATCAAAGTGGGTAAAACCAGGGATGGTTTTTTCCCACTAGAAAATTTCATTCTTTCACAGAATGTTTGAGGATGGTGTTTCCACGGAGCACAATCGGACTCCAGGCTGCCTGGCATACAGGGATCAATAGAAACTATCCAGAGGAGGGGGCTTTATTTAGAAAACAAAGCAAAGCAAAATTAGGATTTCTCTATGTGTGAGAAATATGCATCACAAAACCCACCAAAAACCTATGTCCCACACACACATACTTGGGAATAAAGATAACCTATTTGCTTTTAATCATAGTATTTATCATTACCTTTTAGAAACAAAACTGAAATCATAGCCAGGACACCAGCTGGAGACATTCAGGAGTATCTCCATGGAAATACCATCCTGGAAAGCAAAGCTTGTTGAAGTTTGCTCATTATTATTTTCAGAGCATTGCTGTTGGGGAGAAAACATGAGCTAGGTGACAACTCATCCTCCTGCTTTCTACACCCACTGTCACAACAGATGGGTGGGTGATTATAGGATCTCTCCAGAGAAGCTCGTGTCCCCCCGTACAGTGTAGCTCTTGCAGCCACTTTGATCTAAGTGAGCAGTCAGTGTCTGGGACCTTCCTGGGGTGTTTCTAACAGAAAAAGGTTTGTATCTTTCATGTAATTGTATGTGTTTACAAAGCATGCATGTATGTATGCTTCTGTTTTCTGAACACAAGAAGTTTCCTCCCTCACAGTTTTTATGTGATCCTTCCAGGGGCAAGGGGGTGCAGGAAGGAAACAGGGATGAGAGGAGGAAAGCCTATTGGTCTCACTTTGGGAAAGCTTCGTCAATAAGATAGCAACCTATGACCACTCCTAACCTGCTGCAACACTGTCAGGTCCCCCCTGAGAAGTACAATCTTCTGGCCTGACAGTAGCAAATGACGAAACTGCACAGACTCACCCATTGCTCCATATAAGCGAAGATTTGGGTTCCCTTAACCTTTTGCAAATGATGGGTACAACATGATAGCTTAAAACCCAAAGCAGATGGAGCATTTCCGTACCATGCATTTTTTTATGTGTGTGATGAAATGTGGCTGGCTAAGTGTGTCCAGATGGGCATTGCTCCTTTGATGAAGAGATCATTAAAATGTGGAAATCTGTGGGAATCTAGGCTAAAATAAGCTCTCACATGGACAAGGCACAAAGTTTAAAAAATCATTCTCCACGTATGTAACCAAAGTGGGGGAAAATAACCTTTAAAAGATTGTGTAATAATTTAAGTTACTGCTTCTAGGCACTTAAAATACTGTGAAAACAAGGAGTGTTGCAAACCTTCAGCCAATGCTCTAGTGCTAATATATAAAATGCTTCCCCAACATCCCTGATTTCTCCTTTCAGCTGACTTTCTAGGAAGGATTTTTGAGGAAAATGTTCTATCTGATGTTGCATGCTGTAATTTTCAGGCTAGACTACAGAGGGATTATATACTTCTTTTTTGATTTCCCTTTAGAGAGTTCTGCAATGTTTCATAAATCCAGATGACTGGTGCAGGTTTTAGGGAATATGTAGTGTGGAATATGCACTGGTCAGTACCTCTGTTCTTAGAGGAGATGGCAGCTAACAAAAATAATGTCTGACATGCTGCTTTAGGACTGTGTGGAATGATCTGTCGTCTCCTCAGGTTCTTGTAATTGCTGTAGCTCAAGATCAGGGTAAAAGGTTTAAAGTTGTCAAAAATAGCTTTAAAACTACTGACTTTCTAACTTTTACAAGTGGTTTTGATAGGTGCTTATGCTGTTGAATCCTGTAATAACTTCTGAAATGTTTTTCTAGTTCGTCTTACTTGAATGATTAGAAACCAGTTTATTTACCAGAAGTCAAAAGTGCCTAACTTTGGCCACAAAGCATTGCTGATCATGAACTTGCTGAAATGTTTTGCTCTGTAAGGAGCAAAATTCGGAAGTGACTTGCTGAACAGGTAAGATTATCAGGGACAGTAATAGGCAAATTCTTTAACCTTTGTAGTATAAATGATTACATATGAAACTAAGCACTGCGGAAAATGCACTTGTCTCAGGAAAGGAACAATGACTACTGGAATTATTGTTTTCTTCTTCTGGAATCCCAGCAGAAACAGGAATCTCCTCAAACAGTTCTATCACAGTAGATCAGGTTTTTATATTACATGTTCCTGCCTGGGCTGCAAACTAAACCTCATTCCTCTTGCACTTTTTTAATATGGTGGTCATCAAAGTTTCATATAAAAAAGGAAACATTTAGCCAACTTCTTACCTCACTTTTGTGGTACAAGGCTCTATGTCAGTGGAAGGACAATGACACATGAATACACGATGGATTTATTTTCAAGTTTGTCATATGTCAGCCTCAATAAATGGGCATCGCACTTTTCATCAGAGTATCACAGAAATGCCATGAAGCCCTATATGAATGGTGATTTCTGCATGACAGCAAAGGTAACACACTTGACCCAGTCAAGCTTGTGATATATATAGACACCCACTGCAACTTACACCAGCACAAGCTCTGAGTCGCAGGTAAGCCACGTGCCTGTCTCAGCAGTTAGTTCCTACTTCATACTGCAGTGAAGCTGCACTGGCTTCTAGGAGGCTTTTGCCTCTGCATCAGGTATTTACATTGGTGCAGTGGCTGTGTTTCAGCCTTTCCCCAACACTGCAGAGATGCACCAGCTGCTTCTAGGAGAAGTCTTGTCTGTGTGAAGTTTTGATAAAAGATGGTTAGGTTTCTGAGGAAGAAAATTAAAAGGGAGGAAACGCTGAGTAATCCAGGAGATGACTTTCTGTCCAGACTTTGTTAATGGTCATTTCCTATTGTGGTTATTTGCCTACTTTACTGTGCCCAGCGGAGCTATTTTCTTTGCTGCAGTTTTGTCTCAAAAAATTCCCAAGTATGGCACTGTTGCTCATGCTCGTCAGGGGGGAAAAGTTGGTGTGATGTAGTGCAACTATAGGCAAGGTGGCTTAGTTAACACTCGTATTTTGTCTTTAATAGGCAGGTTTAGGCTACATAATTTTGTTTTGTAGTAACTTTCAAATTTTCTTTTACATCTTTCCTTTTCCACTGTAGCGATAGAAAAAGAGGTCATGTGCTCTTTAGCTGTTATATGACCATGCAGCTGCACAGAGGGACAGGAAAGGCTCTGTTCAAGAAAAGTCAATGTATTTGGGGCAGGATTCAGCAAATTAACTGTAAGCTTGTTTTTCTGAAGGCTGATTTATGCCAGCAGGGAGATCCACATATAGTGTGAAGCAGCACTGCACTGATCTCAACAGAGGTACTTTGTTTGGTGGGGTGTTAAAAATCTGGTCCCAAGTGCGTGTGTGATTCTCTCCTTATGCTGATGCAATTATCATCACTGCACCTGGGGAAGGTTCTGCCTCTGTCTTCTCCTTTCCTCTCTTTATGGCCTAGCAACCCCACAGTGCGATGGTTATCCCCTTGTTTTTTGAAGGTTATTCATGCTCACAACATGCTGTGTTTGTGACTGGGTACAAGCTTTGATACCACGGGTTTGGTAACAGTGAAAGCACAGCAGTACTGATTTTGCTGCAACCTTACAGTCTGTGACAGGGCCTCAGGACCTGGTTTGTTTAGCTCAGTCCATGCTGCCATCTCACTTAACTGCTCACTTTCTTTGCCTTCACACAGCAAGAGTATGCTTTCCTGCCTGCAGCACAGCATATTGAGGAGGCAGAACTTGCTCTGAGATGTACTTCCCTGCCAGCCACGTCTCATCATGCTATATTGAACTAGTTTCCTTCTTACATACGGCAGCAGGAAAAGCCTGGCCCCATGCTGCTGCTCCTGCTCAGTTATCATTTTAAAAGACATGGTCCATTTGACTAGCACTCCTTCTGTGTTTGTAGGTTAGACAGAACTCCCTGTGGGTCAGCTTTACGTCTTCAGCCGTAAATGTAGGTCAGCTGGCTGCCTTGCAGTGTGTTCCTTATCCTTAAAAGCATACGTCCTCACATGCAACTTCACAGTACATTGCATTTTTTTGTCTTGTAAGACAGCTCATTTTGCTAGCACAGCAAGCGGTTCAGCTGCTTTTGAGACATTAGCAGTCCTGCCAGCATGGTATCAAAGTATTTTTCAGTCTGGGTGTTGCAGACATGTAATGAGAGCATTTTTTGCTGTTTCACTTGAGCGTTTTCCTGCCACATTTTTAGTGAGAACACACTGATCTCAGCCCTGTTCATGAAATTAATTATTATAGGGTGTGACATATGGTGTCTATAAATCAAAGCAAGTCCTTCAGCTTTTCTGCTGTGCTCAGGGTTTGTCTCTTCTGATGCTAAACCTAAGATTTGTTCATTCCTGCATCCTAGAAAGCCCATCAAAGGTTTGAATTCTAGATGTGAAAGAAATTCTTACAAGCTTGCAATGAGCCAGTTGGGTTCAGTTACACTGCTGAAGGGCCTGCTGTTTCCTTTATAGCACACATTTGGTTTACATATCCCTGCATGCAGACTCTAATCTTAGATATGACGCTTAATATGCTTTGAATTTTTTTTAGCCTGGTTTCCTAAGAAGTTGAGGCTTATGCAATCCTTATGCAAAAGGAAAAGCCCCCAAAGGTTTCCTAGAAAAGACAGCACAAACCAGCCAATGGGCTCCTGAATCAGAAAATTTATATCAAGATTCACACAGAAGAAGGTGGATGATGTAGAACTCTCTTTGCCCATGGCTGCAGGGACTCTCCAGCTGCTTGTAGGATCATGACAAGGTACACAGAAGGTGAGTGATGTGGAGCTTCCTTTGTTCACAGCTGCAGGGACTTGCCAGCTGCTTCTAGGACTGTGGCAAGGTACAGACTGGGGCTCTGAATGACCTCCATAGGTTCCTTCCAACCTCAGCTATTCTTTGATTCTTTTGCCCATGTAGTACTAACTGTTCAGCAAAATTCAGCAGAGGGGTACACTTCTCAGAGGCAAACAAATCAGGACAAGTGTCTGTGCTGAGGAGAAGTCTGTAGCATGGATGGGATGGCTGAATGTCTGAATTAGCACAAGTATGCTTCGACTCACCAAGTGTTTATGATCCTCTAAAGCCACCAGTATAGATCTAGGAAGGAGTGAGAGGAAACACTGAAGGAGAGATATGTGGAGATACAAGATCTATTAGGGATCTGTGGGAAGATACAGTGGTGGTGCAGCAATGCACAGGATGTTTCTAGACTTGATTACTTCTGCTGGCAGGACAACTTGTCTGCAGTGTTTAGAAAGAAGGAGATGCAGGTCTGGCTATGGTAGCTAGCAAGGAGCATGGTCCCTTTTGTGTAGCTTACATTTGTCTTCAACAAAGCAACTTTGCAGAGACATCATTAGTGTGGCCAGCAAAACAAACATAGTCTGTTTGTAATATAGTGATCCCTCTATTCAAGTATAAGATAGGTTGGCAACTGAAGGCAGAATTGTCTTCTGAACAAATAGAAACTTTTAAAACAATATTTTTTTCCCCAATCTGGAATTTCTTAATAACCAAGACTTGAAATATTACTGTTTCATTGAAATGAATTTATTTCACTACCTGAAAGAGTAAAACAAATTCAGGAAAAAATAAGAAAAGGGGGTTTAAAATGAAATGTCTTGATTTTTTTTTTTTTTTGAGAAAATATCACTCTATCATAGGTTATTAAGATTCTATGAGATGAAGACAAATCCCATTAAAAATTGCTTGTTTCCATTGCTTCAGTAGCAGGATGCTCACAAATCCTGCTCACAAATCTTCAATTCACTGCTTTTTTTCTTTCTTTTTTATTTTTTTTAAGCCTGTCTCCTCCTCCTTGGCACGAAGCAGAAATCCAAAACAAGCCCATGTGGGAAACCGAAATCCCCAAGTTTTACTGCAAAAAAGTTGCTAAAGTGGTGCCAATTTAATAAGTCATTTTCGGGGCCACTTCACTTAAAGAAAAGAAACTCCTGAGGACACCTTTAAGGTCATTTTGACCAGTTACCTCTGACGTGATCTACGCTTGCTGGAGGACACCCTCAAAATAGAAGCAGTGGAAACACCAGCCTTTGAGAAAAGCAACCTCAGACTTCGGGGTAGAATTTTGCCTGGCACCATTGCTGGGGTGCTGCTGAAGCCAGCTGAGTTCAGCACCCAGCAGGTACCCAGCCCCATGGGCAGATATCAGTGACATTTGTTGATGACTTGCAAAGACAAGTGTCATTCAAGCTTCATTCAACTGTAAGTAAATACATGGTGTTCACTTCACCATTTTCCTGCAGCAGAGAATCAAACAATTTGGAACTTTATCCAGGTTTCTCGCACAAAATTTCAGGAGAATAAAATAGGGCTTCATAATGGAAATGATGTAGCATTAAAGACAAATTGTCCCTTGCCTCCCCATAAGAAACAATAAATATTTTTTGTCCGACAATATATGTAAAAATCCTGTATTTTTTCTCATTTCCCCAACCTTAAATTGAAGATCTTCAAGAGTAACTCTATATAACTTAGCACCTGTTTCCATCCGAGAGAGGAAGCATTGCTGCTCAAGTGTTAGAGCACTGACACAAGAAAATGAGGGGGAAAGTCCGATCAAAGGCCAGTTGCTGAGAATACATGACCAATCTGGATGTGTGAGAGTTTGCCCAGCCTGCAGTGAAAGGCAGAGGCAAGCCTATCCAACTTGGCCCTGGGTGCCCCATCAAAAAATCATTGGCAGAGTATGTTGCAGCTTTCTGCTTTGATGCTCCTTGCTCTGCCAGCCAGGGATTTGCTTGTCCCCTGCCCATCGTGGTGCAGCAGGATCCAGTTTGCCAAGTTTATCAGCTTCCTCTGGAAAAGGCATTTCTGTCCTGGCAATGACTGGATGCAGAATAAGATTTATATGGGTGTTGCCAGACATTAAATGACTGGAGACAGGGTTTTGCATCTTCAGGGAGAGTCCCATATACTGACCATGGCCCAGCCTTTGTCAGCTGGGCCACAACCAAAAAATCTCTGGAATGGAGAGGGAAATAAAGACTGGCTGGTTTGGCATGCATAAAGACCAGCGAGGTCAACACAAGAGCTGTGCAGTGGCTGTTCAGACTCTGACAAACAATGAGACATCAGGAGGTTCTTCCCTTTAAAGGCCCTGCAGAGAAATATACCTCTAAAAATGCTTGGCTGGAAAGATATCTGCTATTACAATCTGAACTAGACTTCATTAGGAGTTTTGATGGGTCTAAGTAGATTCAGGGAAGCAATCAGACTGTGACCTAACCAAACCTGTCTCTTATTTTACTATTCCAGAAACTATCTGGAGTTGATTTGCTTTCATTATAGGAATCTATTTGGGCAGTACTGAGGATGGGCAGGCAGCAGACCTTCAGTGAGCAGCAGAAATGGAAAAGGTTTTTTCCAGTGGCTGCTCTAACATTCTTGAATGGTGATGTGGAAGGTACCTGAGTTTTTATTGTTACTACATATGCATGGATGTGGCAGGAACTGGGAGCGGGAAAAATTTGCCTGCTTTGTTGTCAGGCTGCCAGCAGTGAATGCTAACAGTGACTTCTAAATCCTTGACTGTGTCAAGGTTTTGGAGATGGAGGGAACGTGCATTTAGAGCCAGGGCAGTGACCTGGAAGGAAGCAGCAAAAGCACTGCTGACATTGACAGCACATGACACGTGGGTCAGAGGCAGCACGAAACAGAAGATGGTTGCTGTCTGGCTTGGCTGGAGGTGGACATGGGAAGCAAGCCCTATGGATTTCTATGTGGTCACATCTCTGTGCAATGAATGTAAGAGGAGGGGGAGAACGGAGTTTCTTTGGGCATTGGAAACAGATGAGCAGAAGCACCAGGAGGGAAGTCAGGCACAGCTGGTTTCGGAGTCTTTTCACCAAAGCCTGCAGTTAGGAAAGGAGCTCTCCATCCTGTCTCCTACCTATGTGCCAGCAGGAGCTCCTTTCCCATGCTGCCTGACTGCAACCCGTGGATATCAGCAGCATGAGAGGATGCCATATAGGGACACCTGAACTGCTTCCCTGGGGCCTTTTCTGGGTACCAGAAGCAGCATAGCTGCCTTAGCTCAGCCCCAAATCTGGGCTAAGTTAGCCTGCCTTGCAACGAGACTAATTCAGCTAGGTAGGGAGCAGTATCTGGAGGCTGTGCAGCTGGTTGCCTTTGCTTACCCTGGCTGTCTCTGTCCAGCACTGCATCCTGCAGCAGGGGTGTTTTATCAGAGATGATAGCATGTCAGAGGCGCTGCTGTCTGGCAGTCACCAGTGAGAGTGGAGGATAAGCAGATAAACATAATCTTTACATGCAAGAGGGTAATCAATCACTGTAACAACTTATCAGTGCTTGTTGTGAACTCTTTATCACTTATAATTGCTAAATCAAGATGATGTATGTTTTTTAAAATATGAAATACATATGTATGAGTGACTTCAGTGACATCTGCCTTGTTCCAAACAAGAAGCCAGACTATGACCACAGTGATCTTTTCTGGCCTCATAAAAATGACCTTATATATAATTTATAGAGTTATAATGAATATTATAAGTATATTGTTGATTTTCTCTTGAAGTGTGTACTCTTATGTCTGGGTCCTTATGACACACGAGTACATCTAATAAGAAGTAAGTTCCTCATAGCTAGTTAATGTGACCTTCATTTATTCTGGCATAAAACAACTACCATTTTTTGCCAAGGATTTCATTTAATCTCCTTAAAGAACTAAGCATAGAAAGCTGCAGGGAAGTCTCAGGATCCAGAACTACTGAAGAACTTAGGACAAATGTGGCCCAAACCCCCAAAAAGTCCTTAATATTAGCAGAGTTGAGCATGGCCAAGCATGGATTTCAGTAAAATCAGGATTTATGTAAATTAGGTGACTCTGAATATGGAGCCAAAATCTACTGAAGGGTCTGGAGGAGATTCCCTAGAAAAGGTTTCGCCGTGTTTCAAACCCGTTAGGTCTCTTGCTCCTTTTCCATACACCTGCTCCTTGCTCCCAGCTGTGGCAATCTGTGGAAACAGTTACTTGTAAAGATGATAGTCTGTATTTCGCTAGGATGGATCTATGTGTAGGTTACTAGTGATTTCTAAGAGATAGCTCACCAAGGCTGCTGCTCAGAGTAGAAATGGGCTTAAGGTTTCTGTCCCTCTTGTGTTCCCAACTGCTGCTTTCCCAAATGCCTCAGCAGGTGTGGGACTGGACCAGGGTCTGCTTTGGAAAGGACTAACAGTGGAAGCACAGCTGCCTGCAGTGCCAGCACACCCTGCAAAGGGAGCAGGAGGACCAAAGGCAACAAACTTTGGGACCAGCGAAGGTGCCACAAGTCAGGAGCACACTTCAGCAAGGCCTTGGCTCTGCTGTACTTGCAATCAAGGAAGTTTTTCTGGTTAAGTGTGTTGTTAGTGACTGCGTTATGGAAGAGGAGCCATTTGTGTGCCAAAATGAATTACCTTTATCAGGAGCTCTGCAAATTAAGTTACTAGTTTATATTAGAGCTGTTTTCCTGTGGCTGTGAATTCCTTGGAGATGCTTTGCTTTATTACCAAGAGGAGTGTGTGCTCTACCAGAAGCTGAGATGAAATAGGTTACTGACTTCTGGAGGATAGAATTACAAAAGCCTTTTCAGTCACTAAGGTATAGTTTAAATCTTTTCTGCCTGGGCATTGCAGATGCTGTGCTTGCCAGGTTGACTCCTGTCCTAAGAATGTCAGACAGCAGCTCTCGCACGCTAATTTTTTGTCTTATGGTTTCCTGGCGCATCTGCAGAGGGAAGACACCACTCTGTTGCACTCTGATATCAGTCCCAGTAAAGGTCCAAACTTGCAAGTTCAGATCTGCTGTAAGCTTTTTGCAAAAACTCTAGTAAACTCACCAAACTGAACTGTCAAGTGCCATAAACATGAATTATTCTACTGAAATTGTTTCCAGTGACTTCAGGATTTATGCCAAACATAGATAAAGCCAGCAGTGTAGTAAATTCAGAGGAATGGAGTTCAATTGTTTTTAATTTGAGCAACGGAGTCCTTCTCTTCTATTGAGCAAAAGACAAATCACTCTTCAGTTGTTTCTGGACATGCCCAGAGACACAAATATTTTTGCAGCTTGATTTTTTAGCTTCTTTTCACCTCATATTCCCTCTGCTTTGAAGAACAATGTACCCTTAGCCTTGACTTTTAAACTTGAAACCCTCTTCTCTGCTCTCACACTAGAAATACTTTCATTAGATGATATTTGGCAGTGTTGTAGTTTACAAACTTAATTTTGGTAGACTACAGTCTCAGCCCTAGCGTGACAGTGTGTGCTCCATGGCCCTGGGCACAAAGATAGCTGGTCCCAGCTCAGGGCAATCCTGAGACTGCAACTAAGATATTCACAGCTACTCACGAAAGAGGACCCTGCCAAGGAGGTTTTATCTCTCATTGTTCTTGGTGACTTCCCTTGGTCATGATTGAAGAGCTAGCTGTGGGGAAGGTCCTAGAGCAGGTAGGATGAAAAGGAGGGAAAAAGTCTACCATGACCCCTTCCAGGAATACTTGGGCAGTCCTCATCTCTTCTCAGGTTACTGTTTTTAGAGACTGAATTTTGTTGTACCTATGAGTCAACACTGGGGTAAGAATGAATTTCTTTCTTTACCCTTTTTTCAGTGTGTTAAAGGAAAAGCCAGCTTTATCTCATTTCTGTGATTGTTTTTAGGATGGTGAAGAAGCCTTTGGCATAGAAGAACAATTTTCCAATTAAATACAAAGTCAGGTCGTATACTTGGCTCTTTCTCAGCTGGCTGTCAGTCTGTGCAGCAAAGTGCAAGGCAGTGTTGTCTAGTGTCTTGCTAGTATAAAAAGGCAATTGAACCAGTTTCTGAATGCTGAGGAGTTGCTGTAAACCCCTTCAGTTAACCAAGGCTTTCTTGTGCAGATGTGAAATCTGATGAACCTCTGCATAAAAGCCTCAAGAGCCCAGATATGTCAGGATCTTTTGGTGTTGTCTGTTGCAGGATAAATTAAATCACTGGGGGAAGCCCATATTTCTTTCTCACAGCCCTCCCTTGAAGATCATTGGTTTTACACCTGAATATAATGAACACAACATCCTCAAAATTTTTGGCATTAATGTGAATGTTCTCCTATTGAAATCAGTCATAAAGTTATCTTATTTCAATAACAACAAATCAAAAATGCCATGTCTGAAAAGCCTTTCAGATAAATTTTAACTCTACAGAAGTTATTTCACCTTGTCAGACCAGCTGACTTTTTTATCTGCCTTCAGTTATACTCCTGGTTAGTAGGAACCTCCCAACAGTCAGTGAAGAATGAGCATTTCCAGAGGGCAAATCACTGTAGCCCTAAATGATGCCCTTTTGAACATAGGATTTACCATATTGTGAAGATCTGGGTCACTGTGCAGTGACTGGGGAAATTACATCATTGACTAGATGGCTATAGTTGCCTGTAGTTCACTGCAAATGCTTATTCTTTGCCATATATGCTTAGGTGCTTATAAAAAAGGTTCAACTTTGTCAAAATGTGTATCTATATAGTTGCAGTTCATATTAGTGGTGAATTTAATTTAAAAGAACTCAGATTACCTGTTCTTTAAATGCCTTCATCTGATCACCTTGATCATGACCAATTTTCTAGGCAATGAATGCAAATAATACTGTGTTTACCTTTCTCTTACACATTGCCTTAGCTACTCAGATATTTTTCTTCTCACTGTTTTTGTTTGTTTGCTTTCTCATCCATACACCCAGAAAGCTGTAAGCTCTCACAAAGCAATGCTGGTTTAAAGCTTCGTGAAATCACATCTCACACATGTTTGTCTCTAAGACCTGTACTGCAATGTTGTGACTCCCCGTGATGCTGGTGGGAGTCATGCACCTCAAGTCTTCCATATACTGGAGCACATTAAGTCTTTTAGGGCATATTGTACTTCCTTCATTTCTTGGATGATTTCCATTTCTGAACAGCATGCTAATTTCTGTACATTTAAACCACTTGCTGTGGAGAGCAGCAGAAAGAAGCAATTTCCTGTAGTTATTCTGTCATTTCCATTCTGGTCAGGGCTAGAAGTATGTGAATCTTGGTCAGCAAAAAATGCAAATCAGCAAAACACCTGCAAATTTATGTTGATTTTGTAAATAATTCAGAGAAGAGAAACCAAAAAGTTTTATCTCAATATACCCCAAATCTTCTTGAACAGTGTATCCTTTCTTATCAGGCTATGTTACCTGTGGACACGAGTAATTTTCTATGATCAGGGACATGTTGTTTTCCAATCTTGTTTCTTTTTATTCCTCTACATGGGAGACCCATCATGACTTTGTTGAAAACAAAGGCCAAACACGCTTCACGATACAGCATGGGGCTGTGTAAAGATAGCACAAGGTACCTGGAGTATCAGAAAAGTCATATAGCCATGGTGGATTACGTCAGTGCATCCTGGTTTTCAGCTGGGTTGACAGAAAAGCTGTGTTGCTGGTTTATGTTGTACTGCAAGACAGATTTATTGTCTTCTGGCTAAAACACAGCTCCCTGTTTCCATACTCCTGTAGACCTCATGAAATGGCCAACGTGACTCAGAAAGGCTCAAGCTTTGTCCTGTAATTACTTCCACAAACAGGAAGCAAACCCTCAAAAACACACACTGATGTACACACACCCAGTGCTAATTTGGGCACAGTAAATATTGTCCTGACACATCCATTGGCTTTCTCTGCCACTCTTTCTGAAGGACAGGAGGACTGCAGTGTGAGTTTAATGTACAGTGTTTCTAACAGGAAAATCAAATGCTTCAAGCCTGCAGAAAAACTAGTCACAGCCCTTTTCCAGTAAAAAACTTTCTACATAATTCTGACTTAAAAACTTACATGAAGGCATAGTTCTGGAAATACATCTAGAAGTAGGCTCCAAGGGGAAGATTCTTTAAGGTTATTTTTATTCTTATAATCAGATACCTGAGGAAGGAAGAAAATGTCTCTGCGGGAGTATAAAGTGCTTACCAGCTAATGAAATGGAATCAATATCAGGAATGTTAAGTGACTACATTATGTTCTCCATTAATTCACTTTGCACTCATTTATCTTGAAGCCTTTTAAAAAAGCTGGTGATTGAAAAGACCTATGTCTTGGAAGTGTAAGGATTTATTCTTGAAAAGCATCTAGTGTTAACAGTCCCATGTGACAACCATCTAATTGTATCATTGGTGGCACTGGGGTCTCATTTATCTCTTTTTTGCAATTGTAAGTTTTAGTTACATTAGCTTCTATTTGTATTAGTCAATCACTTTGGGACTGGAACAATATTCCCTCTCTAAAAAGCTCTTTCAGGGAGAAAAGGACCATAGGGAAAATGAGCGAGCTCTGTATTATGGAGAGACATTTATCTCAGTCCTAAGGCTGGCACAAAGCTTACAAATTTCCTAAACCCTTCTCAACAGGGCTCTACCTGTGAAAGCTTCCAGGTGTGGGTTCCGTGTGCGGGGCTGCATTTCACTCCATAGGGCATTTCTAGAAGATGTGCCTAAAAGAAAAGTCGGAAGCATTAATGTGTAAAAGTAGGATATTCCCCCTTTGTTTGCTTGGTTTTTTTAATCTCACCGCCAAACTCAGGTGTGATATTTCTAAACATGAGACAGCCAAAATCACTATGAAGAAGCTTGAAGTGAGCTGTGATGGTGACCATGGCAAAAGCCTGGTGCCCAAGAGAAATGTCTAGTAAAGATAAGAAAATCACACCATCTACAGGTAGTAGACAGCATCGTAAACAGAAAGCAGTGATTTCCAGCACTGGAGCAGCCTCCACAGTGGCCGTATTGGACCAAGCCATCAGTCAGTGGCCATATTGGACCCAGCCATCTGTGAGTGGCCAAGGGATGGGCTTTTTCTTTCACTTTTCTAAGTGAGCACTGAGCTTAGGGTGAGCCATATCCCCTAAAGTGCCTTCCTAGTACAAATGTTCTCTGGTGCACTGAAGGCTTCATAGAGTAAAACTTTGTCCAAGACACTGTGCTAGGCATTGGTGGAGTGTTTCTGATGGCTTGTCTCTTTTTTATCCTATTTCTCTACAGAGCTTTTTACTAGACTGTAAAGGATCCAGAAAAGGTTAAGCACAGCATTTCTTTCTCTTGGAATGGGGAGCCAGGCCAGCAGCATGCAGGCAGTTTTCTTTAACATTTATTGAAACATTTCAGCTTCAACAGCTCCACATGTGCCTATGCTGAACCAGAAGTGCCAAACTAATTTTTTACAGGTGGATGAATGGGGTGCCTGAGTGTTTGCACATGTGCACAATTTACTGCAACCCTGTACACACAATGTACTGCAACACTGTAATACATTAGCTTGAGCAATAGGCTTTGTCCTATGCAAGAAAGTGAGGTAGAATAAATAAGTGCAAAACAGTAAGGCTCTTGAGATAGATAAGTTTATTCTAGTTAGCTGGATACCAAGTAGTGCTGAAGCTGACTTTATGCTGCAGGGCAGTATGAGCCTGTCCAAGACCCTCAATATGTAAGTACTGAGTGATTGTTTCGAAGATTTTACTATGTGAAAGGCTTCTGCTCCTGGGAAATGGCAGGCTTTCCAGCTGTACTCTTAAAGTCCTAGGGCAACATCATATCCATTATAATTTTTCTTTCCTAGAATGAAAGGTGTGACAAAACTATGGGATATTTTCCCTATCAGTGGTGTTTTAGTGTGGTTTAGTGCATAAATACATTAGTGGTATTTATGCACTATTAATGGTAGTCCATTAACCAAGATAGCTGCACATGCTGAGTTTCATCAAGGCTTAATGACAAATGCCATGGCTAATTACCATCTTGTGTCTGTTAATTGTTAACAATTATGTTAACATAAGCCTGGCTTTCCCCACCCACATCACCTTCTTGCTGCTTCTTCTTTCCATCTCAGATGGCTGTTTCCCTCCCACCCTCCTCTCCCTTGCACTGTGATCCTAGACCCCTTCATGGATGCCTGCTATAGGTGTGTGCATGAGGGGAATGGTGGTTTCTGATCTGGGAGGTCTTGTCTGTGTGTTTCTGCTGGCCTAATGAACACCAAGCAGCTCCATGGTGTTTAGTATAGTATGGAGAAAAAAAAGGAGGTCCTTCTCAGAGCATGGGTTTGACAGACAGGGAATGTGGAAGCACATGAAAGGAGATATGAAGAGACTATGGTCAGCATGAGTCTTCAGCCAGTGTGGCATCAGCCAGATGTGTGAAGCTGGCATGACTTTTAAAGTAATTTATATCTAAGGTGCTTATATTAGCCTTCCTTCCTTGCTCCCTAAGCTGTGTCAGGAAAAAGGAGACTTTTATTTGGCTTTTTAAAAAGGGGCAGATCCTGAATATGAGAAAGCTGGTTTGTTTGGGTTTTGTTTGTCAGTTCGGGAAGGGTTGGTTTTTTTTTTTTCCCCCTGTAGAAAATTCAAAAAGGATTTTCTGTTTTGGAAAATCAGAAGTTGACTCCCTTGTCTGAAGGTGACAAAGGGAAAATAAGGTGAAGATACGAAACACTGGGTTGCTGAGAAAATTTCTGCCATGCTGTTTGTGTAAGCATTCCATTAGACACCAGCTCTGAAACAAGTTGTGGATCTTTTCGTGTTCATGATGTTGATGTGAATTAGTGCTCTATACTTTGTAGTAGATAAAAGTAGCAAAAT